>UELU01144361.1:42939-117943 GCA_900490025.1 Megastigmus dorsalis
GTATAAAATTCGTGTTAATGAAATAGTGTTGCTATTAACAACATCGTACGGTGTAAAACTTATTACTTTCGATAAACATAAAGACGAGGAAGAAAATAAAAATATGAATAAGAGAAAAAAAAGTTACTATCCAACGATCGTCATGCACGAACCTACATTTGAATAGCTTAAAAATGTTGCCGGCTGTATCGTCGAAGTATTTCATCGCTGTACTGCTTCCTAAGTGAATAAGTGCAAAGAAAATATATATTTTAAGAATTAACTTCAATTATAAACAATTAAAAAATTTGTAGACTTGTTTATCTTAAAGTGATGTAGGAAAATTGGCATCAAATAAAAGATAAAGTAATACATAAATAAAACAACACGTCTGATTTGGTCTACTTTGTACATTATTTCGAAACAGTACCTCGAATAATCAACGCTTTATACGAAAATATTATATTGTGATGTAATCGACACGTATTGTTACGATAATAAAGAAAATTCACAACTCATGTAAATTTATATTCAATTATTTTTAAATAAACAACGATGCATAAATACTAAGTTTTTTTTTATTTTTCCCTGAATCGAAGAAATTCATTTTCTCATGCTCAATTCCTACTCAATAAAAAGAAACTATGTACAAAGCGTTTCTCTCAAATTCTCGCATTCTTACCGGAATTTCATTTTCTTATTTTCTTAGCATAAAAATAAGTAATATAGGAATTCATAGTCATTTATTGAAATTTATTAGAGCTTGTTTTAAAGTTAATTCAATTTTAAATATGATTGATTTTATCGTTCCAATTTGTTAAATTAAACGTTGAATAAAAAACATTAAAAGATCATCAGAGAAACAATTCCAATTTGATTCGATAAACTTTGAAAATGTTTTTGTACAGCCTGATGAGGAAGTTAGTTCGTAAAGACCTCCGAAACGTCGCAATTTTCAAAGTTTATAATAATAGAATAAAGTTGCAATTGGTTCTCTGATGATCGTTTAACGTCTTTTATTCGACGTTTAATTCAATTTTAATATATTTGTATGAATTCTCATCGCTTATATTTAGAAGGGTTGTACCTGTTTATTTTAAGTAAAAACCACTGTTATAAAATAGACATATGATCAAAAGTTCGAGTCCTTTTTCGGGCTACCGCCGTTGGTTTTTACTTTCACAATGAATTTTCAGTAAACGCAAATGATTTCGAAATTCATTCTTTATACAGTCCGGTAATTCTTTTATCTAGTACTTTTATTTACGGATCTACATTCATGTTTATTATAAAATTCACTTGATAAAAAGACAAACTGTAATATTGCTATATGATGTAATATATATGAATAATATAAAATGTTTTAGAATTATTTAAAGCGTTCTTTATATTATTTTTTAATTCATGCTTTTCAAATGTTTGATATTTATTGCTCAAATAAATACATTCTATTTACTGAATGAATAATCGTCACAAAATGAAAATATTTTTTTTATAATAGTTCAGGGTTTTAATAATAATCACAAATATTACAAAATATCATGTTTAATACTTTCTAAAGTCTATATATTAATAGAGTTTTTACAAATGTGTAAATTTCACAGACTAATTAATACTATGTACATACATACATTAATGCAACAAGTTACACATGATTTTCGTTTAATGTTTGGCTACATCATGTAAATCTACATTATTCATCACTTTCGCATTCGCAGTTATATAACATCATACAATTGTAAAAATTAATTTTGTATAAAAAGTACTTATATAATCAATTAATCATAATTTATAAAGTCCTAGTAACACTATGTCGCATAAACCACTTTATTTTTATTATTTATTATTTCTTGTTTCTTCTTCAGTTTTTCTTTTGTTTTCTTTAATTTGTTTCAT
The DNA here is from genome assembly GCA_900490025.1 of Megastigmus dorsalis. Taxonomy (NCBI): domain Eukaryota; kingdom Metazoa; phylum Arthropoda; class Insecta; order Hymenoptera; family Megastigmidae; genus Megastigmus; species Megastigmus dorsalis. The sequence goes on from UELU01144361.1 coordinate 44,815, forward strand.
AAGGATAGGGTCGTTCCAATCAGCAATGGTCCCACTGGCGAATATTAAGTAAAACACATTTGTGACCATGAGAACACCAAAAATAATCCAAAAGACATCACGCCACTGGCTATACTTTTGATCAGCAGTTAGTACACCGACTATATACGGTGCTGCTATTCCAGTACATGCTGCAGCACCATTACTTATGGCCATTACTGTTCCAGCATAATTTGGACTAAGATCCAATGCATTCACTTTGAGACTGGGAATACCGCATCCTAATAAAGTGACACCAAGTATAAACATGGTAACAACTAGTACTCTGTCACATTCAGCGTATGAAGCTGCTACAAGGAAGCAACCTGGACCAATGGAAGCAATAGTTGTACCTAGCTTTCTCACATTGGTAATAGACATATGTTCCTTCGTAATCAACCAATCGGCAACCCATGACATTGTTAAACAACAAAGCCACATACCAACATATGGCAAAGACGATAGATATCCATTTTCTTCAACGGAAAAGTGTAAAACATTGCTCATGTATTTTGGCAAATCTGTGGCGACGGTGTAAAAGCCCCAATCGTGCCCAACTTGCACCAATATGAGAGCCCATAAAGGCATAGACCTGATCAAGTGCTTCCATGGTACTGGCGGTGGAGCTTCGTGAGCATGTTCACTTAATTCTTGGTGTAAATATTTGGCCTCCTCCTCCGAAATAAAGGGATGCTCGCGTGGCGTATTGTAACATACGAAGATCCAAATGAGGTACCATAAGATACCAACACCACCAAAGAAATAAAATACAATTGTCCAATTAGTATACTGCAGAATTAAGCCCGATACTGCTGTTGCAAATATTGTACCTAAAGGTGCACCCACAAAAACAAACGATCCAGTTTTAGATCTTTCATCGGGTGGTGTCCACTGGGCTAGCATAACGTTCAATGCCGGTAAAGTCACGCCTTCGCCCAATCCCATGAAAACTCGTAAAACAATTAAAGCAGTGTAATCACCCATTTGCACAGCAAGTGGAATAGCGAGAGTAAGTATTGCCGTTGACAGCATTCCAATACCCAAGGTATGTTTTCCACCAAACTTTTCGGCGAGTAAAGCTCCTGGTAGCTGAGTTATAACATATCCCCAGTAAAAAGATGATAGGATGATACCCTGAAAATTATTAAATAAATAAAATGAGTAATTAAACTAATCTCTCTTATTCTATTAATAAATAGAGAACTTCGAAATAAAGATTGATAATGATTGAAATCTGTGATACAGTGAAACTTAAAACTATTTTTGGACTAGAAAATGTCTAGTTTTCTGCAAACTCGAAAAATGATTTAATTAATTAAATTTTATAGTTGAAACTAGATTTTGAAGCTCTTAAGAAAGAGCTCCGTTATTGGTCATAGTTATACATTCGAGTTTATTGTATTTCACTGCGTGTAAATCATTTCCGGGCACTTTTTACTTCACTTATTTCTGCTTTAATTTCAATTGGTAATCTCTCTTAGATACTAAATATTTGTGGTGAAATTTAGTTACAGTAAATATGTCTGTAAATTATTGTCTTGTCCAAAAGATTGTTAAATTTCTACCAGAACTGTTACAAATTTTATTAAATTTTCTAATTAGAGAAAATTTTATACACATCTGCAGCTTTTCACTAATTTATAGTGGGAAGTCGGTCACTGACTTAGTAAATAGTTGCAGAAGTTCACTGAAATACCATTGTATCTACTTTAATTTTTATGCTGTGACCAGACTTCCAAAATGATATTCAAATAAGTACCCAAATATTATGAGCAGTAAAAAAATTTAATGTGATTTAACCTTTTTCGGACCATAGTGCCACATTTTTATCTGGCTTTTAAGGAGGTTAATGTTTTATTAAGTATATGATAAGTTGCTTACAATGTTTGATAATTCAAAATATATGATTTTCATGCAAAAGATATACCCTTTAATGTTTCTCTAATTTGCTGATTTGACTAGCGCCTAGCGCTTCAACCTCCTTAACACTCTCTTTTTTAATGTCATGACCTGGTAAAATTTTCTGCGGGATATATTCTGATCGGAAAAAGCCTGTACAGATAGATACCATCTTCGGAAACAATCTAAAAATTGTTTAAAAAAGGTTACAGCTTATTATTTCTAAAAAGTGCAGAATTTTTCGTGTATTTTTTTCTAAAATCCCACATTTTGAATTCGAAAATAAGTAATTAGCACAACTCTATCGTGATAAAAAGTGCCATGTGTATCTGTTCTAAAAAAATAACTACGATTTCTACAAGAATTCACAGTTCAAGAAATCCCAAAACATTTCATGATGATCTGACTAAGTATAATTTAAATCAACTAAAATTCATATATAGTACCTATAAAATTCTTGTCAATGAGGAATATCTCGATATTATTGTCAAATTATTTTCAATTCTGCAAATATCTCACTTTTTCGATAATGTGCCGATATCTTTCGGTTTTCTGTGAAACGTTTCTATTGTGCGATCGTATTTCCTAATTTTTTTTCATATAACTCATATACATAGAGATTCCTCATCCGAGCATTAAATAGAATCGCTATCGTCATTATCGAATTTCAGTTGATTTAAATTCTAGTTAGTCAGATCATTTGGGATTTCTTGAACTTTGAACCACCATATTGAATTTTTGATGAAGGCGTGATAATCTTTTTTAGAACAGAAACAACAAAATAATGCATGAAAAATTCGGCATTTTTTGGATATAATGAGCTGTAACTTTTTTAAACGATTTTTAGATCGATTCTGAAGATGACATTTTAAAGTACAGGTTTTTTCCATTCAGAATATATTCCTCAGAAAATTTTTCCAGGATCATTACATTAAAAAATAGAGTGCTGTTGAGATAAAAGTGTAGCACTGTGGTCCGAAAAGGGTTAATAAGCTGATCAAAATAGAAAAAATGTAAACTTACAGTCTATCTATAAATAAAATAAATATAAAACTTTATGGCCTGTTATGGTGCCAATGACCGCTATCACACAACGTTATTACATTTGGTGTTTGTAAAGTTTAACTTATCAATTTATATCAGAATACTTTTTGAGATTATAAATCAACTAATTCCAGTACTCATAAAATGTTTAACAACATAATTAATAGGATTGTTTTTAATTAAAGTTCTGGTTCTTATTATTTTTTAATATACTTTTGAAACACAATTAAGAGTTCTTGTTTTGTAATAAGGTATTTTCATTTTCAAAAGTATTTTTGTATTGTCTAATTAAAACTTTATCTTAATTGTCGAAACTCGAGATCTTTCAAAGTAGATAACACTATCTTTCCTGAGTAATCGTGGTGAGCTGTATCGAAGCAATCGCATTTTATGACCTCAGATACAATAATTCAGTAAAATATTATATTTTTATAATTACCTGTGTGTATTCGCTCCACTCATAAGTACCGGCGCCCTGTTCGCTTGAATTCTTGAACTTACTGTCACCTACAGGACATCTACCATCTTGAGATGTCTCATTTTTATTTGTATGCGTTACCATTTCCGTTATAGCGATAGAGAGACTAACGCGCATGCCGTAAGCCATAACAAGGGCCAAGAAGCCCATAACAGCAAATACATATCTTTGACGAATCGGTGCACCTTGAACCAGTTACAATTTATTAATTAATATGTAAAAATGGAAAACTTAGTATGTTAAGTTATTCATTAATCGTGGTCTTTTTAATGTTGAATGCCAAAATACCTTCAGCTAATAAAAATAACGCGTGTTAAACGTAAACATGAAATTCCGAAGTTATCAATGTATATACAAAGGCTTTTAACAGAGTGATGACATATTGGCATTTATTGCTTTTTCTGCTTCAATTTAAATCTCAATCGATTAAAATACAAAATAACATAGTCTTATTTCTGCATTAATACATTTTTGTCTATTAAAAGTTTAGGAAGTTCAGCATACTAAAAATTTATTTTTTCGCTAATTTCTTAAATCTGAATTTTTTTGGTAATAATAATTAGTAAATTAAAGACTAATAACATTTTATAGGACAAGAAAAAAGTGAAAATAAATTAATGAGTTATGAAAAATAGCTGTGAATAATTTGATGTCTTATTAATAAGAAGATATAAATAATAGTCAACGTGATATTTCACAAACAAATAAATGCATCTTGGATCGTGACGATCGATAGCGGCTTCTTGCTATAAGAATTTAAATAATGAATTAACAATTGACTTCGATGATGGAATGTAAAATGCAAAAATTCATACAAACAAGTATAAAAAATAAATTTCTATTTTACTTGCTAAAAGAATAGTTGATAAATTTTATGTTAATTTAAATTTGCATTTAAATATAAGTTTTAATTTTAAAATGGCATGTTAGTAAATGTTGAAAGTAAAAAACTGACTTTGATCAAGAACAAACAAGTAAAGGTGTAATTAAAATTTTTCAGAGTTATACAATAAAAACACTATATAATACATTTTAGAAATGTATTTTATTAACTGTCAATACATCACTGTCCTCCTAAACATCGACATATAGTTATGAACCGATTAATTTAAAAAGTCTTTTTTCCGACGAATAATGAGCGAAGAGAGATGAGGCTAAGAAAAAGTGAGTGTTTTCCCGCGTTTTTAACTTTTTCCTGTTTCTTTCTTTTTTCAATAATTTTTTCGAGTCAAGTATTAGTTATTCTGTTTTTTTGTTTTTCAGTCTAACCGTTTTGATTAGTCACACATATAGTATACTATCGACTATAGAAATTTATTCTATCTACAAGTGCATCGAGGTGTGGTATATTTTATTGACATTTTATAATAATTTATTCAGCCTGAAGAGGAGGGTATACGTTTCTAAACCCTCGCAAAGTAAAAAATATTTGCAATATATTTGCAATGAATCAAGACACTATAATTACATCTAATAATCGTTAAGTAAATTGATAGTACTACTTACAGCAAAGTTTTAAGGGTGTCATGTTTTACTTCCGCTTGGCAAATGTATAATGCCAAAGTAGATAAGTTAAATCTTTTTATATTTAAACATGACGAAATTATTTTGAAGATAGAACAGATTTTCGAAAACCTAATTACACTAACGAACCGAGATCAGATCCAGATCTGGTTAACCCGTATGAAAGCCTTTATTGACTAACTAATCGGCCACTTTTATGTCGTTTTTAACCAGGTTGTTTGATAGACGATAAGTACGTACTTGTCGGAGACAAAGACGTAAGAGGAACTGGTGAGGCGAAAACTCAAATTGCACGTGCGTGGCAAGATAATGCAACAATTATTATTTTATCATTCCCACTACCACTCCATATCCCTTCTTCTTATATTCTAGAATCTAAGAAGGAGGGGGGGGATTCTTCACGCGTTCAAGAAATTTTTTAAATTTTTGATTGTCATATTAAGATATGATAAAAAAGAATTGTGCATACATAAAAATAATCTTATTAAAAAAGCTTATTTCCATAGGAACCTATACTAAATCTTTGAATTTCTGTTTTTTTTTTATTTTAAGTCGTTAATCTCTTAAAATTTTGCAAATACATATATAGTTACGTGTAAATTGAATTATTATGAATTTTTTCAACCACTTCGTTAGTTTTATAAGAAGTCAGAGGAGCCTTCTTAAATAGACATTTAGTTAAAAGTACTTTTCACAGTATTTTGACACATTTTTTTTAAAAAGCACGCTAATAAAGACTCAAAGTAAATAATATTGAAATGAGATATCTTTTACACTGTACGAAAAAAAACTGCTCCAATCAGCATCTAACCATAGTACTAGGAAATTTATCTTTTTTGTTACTTTTTCAAATGCAGTTTATATAGTCTATATTAGGTATATCATAATTTACCTTTAAGTTAAAATTAATGTAAAAATTCTTAGATTTTTGAGTAAAATATGCAAATCGGCTTATGATGAATATTACACTGAAATAACTAAGAAGTTTAAATCAAATTAAACAAGTTGATATCTTGATTAATTTCCCATTACAGAGCTATCGAATACTGAGAATAAAAATGGTATTCATTCAATAACTTATACAATTCAGATATTATATTTTCCACAACATGAATTATTATTTTTATTTCTCACATATAGCTTTGAAATATCCAGAATACCATTTTCTGTAAGATCGATTAAAGTACATTTTTTATGATATATTAATTTTTAAACAATACCTTAGTAATAAGAAATAAAATTTATAGTTTTTTTTTAAGATTTTTAAGAAAAACTTTGAAATTTAAATAATTTAAACTTCTACGAGATAACCAATTAGTTTATAAATCGAATATAAATTTTAATGAAAATTACTAGAAAACTTTAAGAAAATTAAGAGAAAAATAAATTGAATGTATCAATAGAAACATTAACTATAATTAAATATTGAAGTAAATTTAACTATGGCCACTTGTCTATATCTATAAATAAGTCCCTTTATCTAGATATGCTTAGTCGCCTCAGTAGAAAATCTCAGCATTTCATTTTGGACACGGTCCTCTCTCAAATTTTTTTTTGGACAAGAAGTGCTATCTCAATGTTTTGAGTAAAAAATACTATCTTGCGAGCACATTTTTTCGTGGCAATTAATTTTTTCTTGCGATTACATACCAAAAACCTTTTCTGCTTAGGTGATATCGATTACCCCGCTCTACCCTACATCTGCTGAATTTATATAATTATACAGGGTACTAGGTTATAAATCGAGATGTTCAAGCATCCAAATAAATAATCGGTATGGCAAATCACTAACTATTCCGGAAATAGACTACCTAATAATCCAGTAAAAATATATCTTGAAATCTGTTACTCTAAAGTGAAAATATTTAAAGAGTAAATAATGGAAGTACTTTTTTTCGATTCAATAAGCACTAAATTATAATTTGCATACAGACGTTGCAATATCTCTAAAATATTGAATCATTTCATCATAAATTAAAAGTATGACTTTTGGAATTTTTTTATCTCCATCAGAAAAGTGAAACGTTTCAACAATAATTAACTTTTTTTTTATAATTAAATTTATTGATTATATATTTAATATTATAAATCAATAATAAATTTTAATATTTAAGAAAATAGATAGTTTATAGCATCTAATCACAGTTTTTGGCTAATTTAACGCACAATTTAAAAAAATTAATTTTGGTAAAACATCAATCCTAATAAATCAATATTTTATACTACAAATTTGTATTATATTTTTTAATAATCCTTTCTTCTTATGATAATGCTAAAAACTTATCTATTTCACAGATTCATTCTTTGAAGTATCAGGCGTTATAATAATATATTTCAAATATATTATACAAATCCAAAATAATTATTATCATCAACAGAATAAAAGAAGCTTTGCTCCTACGTAATTATTGATTTTACAATCAATGAAAAAATATTCATTGATTATAAAATGTTTTAGAACTGATAAGTTCCTAATTTTAAGGCGCTACATGAATCATTTCAAAGATTGATGACAGCTTAAGTCAAGTGTAAGTTTAAGTATAAGGAATGAATATAGACTACACACGATGTTGAAAAAAAATTATACTGTAATAATATTTTTTCATTGGCACTTTATTTAAAGCCTCTCTAATTTACAATATCAATTTACATATAATAATAATTTTAATATAAAATCTTCTATCAATAGAGTAGCATCTAATGTAGTTTATTTTTCTGTGCTGTATGTTACATATTTACAAATACAATTTTACGCACTGATTGACGTGATATAGTGTTACCCATTCTGTGTAAATTTCTGCTAATTTATACAAAAACTGGAACAAGTGATTACATTTTGATTTTCAATTATCAATTATTTCACCTACTATATATGAGTACTATTTTTATATTTTATATTAAATTTACCAATCTAAAAATATATGTTCCTTGTACTACAATTCTAAAATTTATATATTTCTAAAAATGTCATTGTAAAATGCGCCTAAGTTAATCTCTAAAGGACAGTTATACCCTGATTTTATAATTAATATTTTATTGTTCACTAAATAAATTTACAAATTCTTTCTTAAAAGAATAAGTAATAATTCATTGGAATGTCATTAATATATTGATATATGTTTGGTTTTAAATCTATGTAAGTTTTTAATTTATATATTGTCATAATTTATTGTTACAGTTAAGTTCTTTTTCGCATGACTATAGGTTATTCAAACTATTAGTTAGAGACATGGATTCTTAAAACACTTGTTTTGAACTTTATCTATTTTTTTTATTAATTACTATTAATGCAAGTAATATAAGTAGTAAATGGTAATAATAACTGAAAAACTTATTTTTTTTTAATTTATAAATATATAAAAGTTTATTACGGTATTAACAACGAAAATGGAAATTCTTATTAAAAACAATATATTTGAAACGAAGTAAGAAATAAATTATTTCGATTCCGAAAAATGCGCATCAATAGATTTAATTCTTAAATCTAAATTACCTAGTCCTCATAAATAATTTAAAAATTTATGGACTAAAAATATAATAAATTCGATATATCGTCAAATTACATTTATTTATGACTGCCTTAATTAGTTTTGTGATAAATAAAAATAGGTATCTTTACTTATACTATGTCGAAATTATAATTGATAGAGAAATAGGCTTACAATTAAACTTGTAGTAAGATTCATCTACGTAACTATGATTATAAAAAAATTATTAAAGCTCTAGCAATATCTAACGTTTTTTTAAAGATATATTAATATTTTTGAATGTAATGAAATAAACACATTCACAATTTTTCGTGTAAATATGACCTAAGTACAAAAAATTTTAAAGAGAAACATTATTTTATACATGTTATATGTTATAAATTTTTAAACAATAGGAAAATTCAATAATTTTGCACACCGAGATCCAGGAAAATATAAATGAAACTTTTTTATCCTCAAAGTAGTGTTTTCCTTGAAGTATAAATGGCACTGAATATTTTAATATTTGATAGTGTACAACAGAATATAAAGATGAAAAATTTGTTACGTAAATACATTTTATAAACACTTATATGAAGTTGTAAAATATGTTATTAAAAAACTTTAGATGTTTTTTTAAATAGGTTTTTAGGACATTTAAAACGTTAAGCTTTCGAGGACTGCGCTGACCACTATAGAGGCCATTCTAAACTTGAATACAAATTTTCCACGCAAAAAAGGGTCAGCTTCTACGAGAAAATTGAGGTCCTCTAAAGAATAAAAAATTATATTATCAATTATTTAGATTGGAAAAAAGTAAGAATTATAATTTTTCATTTTCTTCGCATTAACATTGTACAATATTAATATATATGTATACGTATTACATAATGAGATATTATATTATAATAAATTTAAAGTGACAAAGATGTGAAATCATTAATTACATCTAACTTAAAGTTATGTAATACCCTTAAAATGTGTATGATTTTATTGGAAATTTCGATATTTCAAAAGAAGACTATTGTTGTCGGTATAGCTTTTTGCAAAACATCATAGGTACTTAAATCGATTAAGATTTTATTCACTTCCGATTACCAAAGTGAATAAATAAAGTAAGTTTGCTATTAGAGAATAAATATTCAAAACAATTTATGAACCCACACAATCATACATGAAAAATTTTCTGTTGTCCAATTTATATAAACGAATATATAAAACCATTGCATTTGTGATAGCTTTATCTGATTAAAATTACCAATTCGTCAACCATTCACTTGACAATATGCTTATAACCTGAACTCTATTAATACTATAGAAGACATTAAAAAGAAACACTGCATAATAATGTACAATCAAATCTTCTGATCATAAACGGTATCACCTAGGTAGTTGTTTTTAGAACGCTCGTCAGTCAATATTTACGGACGTTAAGTGCAAGCAAGCAGAGTTTTGAGGCCGCCACATATAAATTATCAATTCGAATTAAGCATACGCATCAATGGAGCAATATAAATCTATCGGTTCTTCACTTATCTTTACAAGCATGATTACGCGTATATGATTGAGGTGGATGATAATTTGTATACCGTCACTCTTCACTACGTAGTTAAATGCTTAGTGAGTTAATCGCTCAAAGGCATGAAAATAATTCATACAACTCATAAACTCATAAGTTTACACCTAAACTATAACGTTGTTACATAGTAACAAAATAATATAAGTACCAGACTTCTTACACAGCAGTACAATGAACCTCATTCTTTCGCTGGGCTCAATTTTCAAAATGCTTCTCAACTTCAGTACCTAGAATGCCTGCGCTTATACACAACATTCCACCGATGAGCTTTTTCCCACCTTTAGCGCCAAGGGTCCCTGAGAATCACTATTACATCGAAATAGTCAAGCAACACGTCAAGTTCAGCTTATAGGGTGTCTAATAAGAAAGGTTGTCCCTCAAGTGGCCGCGTTTTTTGTATTCGTGCTTGTCGCACTTGCCCCACCAAGATCGTTTCACGCAGATCTTTGCCGGTTTCAGCACGAAGCACTTGGTTTGTACCATGTTGAAGAAGATCTTGCCGATGAGATTCGCCGATGACGTATCTGTCATCTTCAAGCACGTTCTGAATCTGGAATTCATTTATTATAATTATTCAATGAATCTTGCTTTGTTAAAGGAAAGGTGTGCGATAAGAATCCAATTGTGTGCAATGATTAACGATACAAATTTATCCTGTTATTCAAGTTCTTGTTATTTGAAAATGTTAGGAATGTTTTTTCTAATGGCTTGGAAATTGAGTTTTCCTTAGAAAAGAATTTGTTGTTGAGATCGAATGATATTACGAAACCTTTCATCTATCAATATTATGTAATGACAAAACTAATATGAAACTTTGCACCTTACATAATGAACTATATAAGATAAATTAATAAAAATAATATTGTAGTATATGTAAGAGATTAAAAGAAAATCATGTCTGTATCTGTAATTGTAATGTAATGATGGTTTGCGTAAAGGAGAAACCTTTCTCTACAAAGTAGTAGGTATCGGTAGCAAAACACTGTGACTATGACATCGCTAATAAGCTCATTGCGCAACAGCACTTATGGGTCATTCGTACGCATAAATCGCCATTCGATCGCATGTGTATTGCGAGTCGCGCCATACGCTAACGCCTGGGTAATTGTATTCATGTTTTATTTTGCATTTCGCGAGAAACTACTCATGCCGACAAACGTGCCGCGATCAGATGCGCTAGTCATTATATACGATAGTCGCTAAAGCGAAAGAATTATAAGATTCTTTTGGAATATGTCAATTGAATGATAAAAATTGATTTTTTTTTTTCGATTCTGAAACTTTGTATTGTATTTCCAAGAAAAGAAATTGCAAATTGACGTGGTAATTTGAGTATATAAAACTATGTTGTTGTATTATATCATAATTTTTTTTTTATTTTTAAAAAGTATATATTGTTTTAAGAAATTAAAAATAATTAAAAAATAATAACATTTCGTGCTGAGATAGATATTGCTTATCTTAATAATTTTTTTCAATAAATTATGATGAAATAATCGCTTAAATTTCTTTATTTTCGCATTGATGTATTATTAGATTTAAAAGTGATCCTCGTCTGATTAAGGTCCAGCTTCTTGGTTATCTTGTATAAAAGTTGGCCAAATTCATTTAATTTCCTGTTTAAAGTATCTGTTAATTAATCTTGAATTCTATTATTCTATTAAAATATTGCGTTATATTTACACTACATTTAGCAGATACTTTATTGCTTTACCAAGAAAATTCATTACCATAATACACCTCATAATTTTATAGTTCTGCATAAAAGTATCAAAGAAATATTTCTGAAATTATTTCATTATATTCACAATATGGAAAATTTAATTAATTTAAGTAAGATTCGATCTTTCTTCAATAATCTCCGGATCTTGAAAATCGACTAATTGAAAAGAAAAATAGGATACGGTAATCCGTACTTGAGTTCCACATCCGCTTAACTTCGTCAATAATTTTTAGTATAGATAGTAATAATTAAAATGTACCTGTTTACGTTTCATTTTATATCCAAATTATCTTTACGCATAGGAATTTCATTCGCTATTTCAATTCCGGTCGCAGTCCTCTATCATTCATACATCAAGATTACATTTAAGTTACTTTATCTGTTGATATTGCAAAGAGTTATAGATTAGGATAACATCGCCCAATAAACCATTCTATTATTTTATCATGAAAACCCTCTTACTTCGATCAGTGACTAGTACACTTAAACGATTTACAATGTAGAAATATCTCAAGTGTGAGCTACCTGATTTACCGAATATCGGTTATCCTAAATTTTCTCTTTTACAAATCATTCGAAGTTTTTTCGAAGAACCATAAATATACTGGTATAATGCCAGCAATGGCTATTATGCCAAAAAATTACGATTTTCTGATTTCATTTAAAATATATAATGATTAACGATAGTGTTGCCCAAAAAAATTACTTGCCTCTCTCAGAAATAAATCCGCGTCGATTTAAGATATTGCCCAATTAAACGATGAAAAAGTTGAAATATTATCGTCCCGGTATATAAGGATCTTCTCTTAAATTTCAATAAAATTCCGTACTAAGAATAATAATTAATCGGTTCATCAACCAAGAATCCACCGTTACACGCATTGCCACGAGAAAAAAGACTGGCGAAGCATCTGCATGTTCATATATATATGTTCATATAAGAACCCATCGCTGTCGGCGCTTTATACGGATGAATCGATCCTCTCGCAGAAAACCAAACATCCTCGACAAAACAGTGAACTAGGCTCATAAAAGCTCGAGGATGAGAACAAAAGCGCGTCGGTGCGCGCAAAGGTATGTACCGAGACACTAAAAAGCGTCCGACCGAACAGTAAAGTGCAGCGATCCCGTTTCCCTATATATATACACACATACAGTTTCATGAAAGGAGCGGTGCAAGCGAGCGCGAAAGAAAGAAAGAAAGGAAAAAAGTATATAGGAAGTATATAGCGTATTATAGGAAGTTGCAGGAGTTGGAGAGTAGGTGCTAGTGGCCAGCTCACCTCTCGTCGCAGCCGCAATGGCTCAGCGTGAAGGGCATGTAATTGAAGAGGCCGTATCTCTCGGAGAAGGCCGAAATGGCCTTGGGACAATGGTCGTGGCGTCTGCAGCATCTGTCCAGGCCGTCCAGTGCGCCGAGATCCTTGTAGGCGTAGGCGAGTCTATGTGGGCCGCACCACTTGGTACCCGGTGCTATCACCAGCTCGCGTATGCCTCGCTTCTCCCTCGCCAATGACTTATTCTCACCCGGTACCGACACCGCTTCTCCCTCCTCCTCGTCCTCGTCCTCCGCCGCGCCGTTGCCGCTGCTGCAGGACACAAAAGCCCGACCGCTTTAACGAATTAGTCCGTGTCGCGCTGGTCTGGCCTATTGACTATTGGTGAACGCGCGCAAACGGGGGGATGAGAGAATTGAGCGGTGATTTTTCATCGGGTTTTATGACTCGGTCGCGCGGTGAAAGCCGATACTCGTGGGGAAGACTCGTGGGGAAGACTCGTGGGAGGGGCTGATCTTTGTGGTGTGTGTGTGTGTGCGCGCGCGCGCGTGGCGTACGCTCGGCGTTTCTCTCACTCGAGGATGATCGCGTCTTTTCACGCGATTTTCTGCGCGTTATGTGGCGCACTCGAGTGTGGCCGTGCGATTGATTTTATACGCTATATAGACGAGGTCATCTGCTCGGCAGCTCCCCCAGACATTTTCTTATATATACACAATTCTTCTCCCCCGCTATAAACGCTATTACATTATGCTGCACCTTCTTATTTTCTATAATACGAAGCTTATATTTTTGTTTTATTATCCAGACACTTCGAAAGCCGATTAGAGTAATTCAATTATATTCAAGTCAATGGGTTTTTATTTTCTCAACGATAGAAACAATGTAATTGTATATCCCATGCAGTAAGACGGCTTCGAATTAATGACCTGCTGCGATTTCAAGAATTCAATCTTGTCAAAGTTAATCCTCCCAATAAGTCGACCGGCATCAGCATCATGAACGAAATTAAAGACTCCGTCCAGTAATCGCACGATCTACACGAGCCCCGCACCTAAATCCTTCTTTCCCTCCTGCACAACCTCGTACCGATTTAGGGAAAGTCAGGGGTAAAAACGCAGCAACGCGCGCTTGTAACGGATACACATCATATATATATATATACTCACGTTTTGGTAGCCTGTGCTATCGCGCATCTCTGTCTCATCTGGGCAACGGATACTAGGAGCCATGGGAATTCCTCGGGTATCACCCGATCGGCATCCGTGTCGTTACCGTACAGGCTGACCTTGACTTTAACCTGCTGCTGCTCGGCCGCGTGATCGGTCACCCATTGTAATTCCGAGGTGCAGATCTCGTGATTGTCCTGTTTAGCTGTTGGCTTGATCAGCTCCTCCGAGCAGTCGGTCAGTATGCGCTCCTGATAAACCAGATTCAGCTTGATACTCGCTCTCGACAGCCACACTTCTCTCAGCGTCAGATACGTTTTTCTGCATGGATAACAAAAATAATAAGAGATACGCGATACACGGAATTTCTTTTCCTTATACTCCACTTATAAAATATTTGTCTTATATCGTATCAATATAGTGTGTGTGTGTGTGTGTGTGTGTGTGTGTCGTTTTTTTTTTCAGGGGTCGAATGGAAAAGCGATGGCGCGCTCTCTCGTTTATCTTTTATCGAGCTTATTTACGTCATCAGTGGTGCAATTCGATCGAGAGACGCAGACGCGCCGACTTTATCAAACACAACAGCAGCGAGCGATGTCTGCGCGCCGCGATCTCGTATTATGTGTCCGTGGTGGTTTTATTGCGCTGTGTATGCATAAGATTGGAGCGCTCGTGGATCTCGAATTATGACGCGATAGTGTAGGGCTGCGGACGGCTTCGCGTATGGGCCTTGTACTGTTTCGTTTGAATAATAGTTGCGGCGCGCGCAAATCGTACGTACCGAGAGCGCAACCGTATATATCAAGTTTTCCGTAAATATATATACCAATAAGATTTTTGAGAAATGGCTTCTCGGGTTATTCATACGTTCAATGATCGGTAATTTGAAGCTGTGTAAATCATCTATTGAATATGTATAAGTGAATAATTGTGTGGCTTGCCAATTCGTTTCGGAGTAGAATGAATCATATTCATTTCCACGTGCAATGCAGGGCTATATTAGTAAAGATCTGAAATACTCGAGAATACTCGGAATGAGATTTTTATAGTTTTGCAGATGATCATTAGCATCTATTCAAGGAATTTATTTTTATTGCATCACGAGAAGTATTAATTTCACACTTCGAGTCTTAATCTTGTAAGCAGTGTCTCGGATGTCATTTGTGTACTTTTAGAAAATAATTTTGCTTAAAAAGTAATTTCTATAAATCAATTGATAATAGTTTGATCGGGATCTAATTGATAAATAATTATCAAAGAATGTGTCCAGAAATAAATTTAGTCTTCCATAACCATCAATCTATATATGTACTAAACCTCAAAGTGCACATATAAAAGAAACAAGCCTTATACAATTCATGAACTTTCCATAAATGTTTAATTTTCCTTTCCCCAAAACCGCAACAAACTTTCAAGTAAGCAGGATCATCGAAGAAAAGCAGTCAAATCCATTCGGTAAGAACTTGCAGAACATAAAAGCATCGTAACCGAGAGAGAAGGCTCTCCTGATCGGATTGACCCAGCAGAAACGCAAGGAATTAAGAGCCGAACGGAAAAACGCTCTCCAAAACACAAGGTGAGGAACGAAAAGAAAAGAAGAAAAAAACGAGAGAGAAAAGCTGAGATAAAGGCAAAGTGCAAAACGGCGCCCGGATGCGGTCAGTCCGATTCCTCGTGGCGCATCCTCGTGAGAGTTCCGTCCTGCAGCCGTTTCCATTTTCAGAACCACTTGCCGCGGACCTCCCGTCGCTCGACCCTAATCCGTCCAACTGCTTACTTAACCCCCAGCCGCTTTACGGCTTAAAACACATTCCCGCGTGTCAAGTGGCCCCTGCCGATAGACTTTACCCTCGTTCTTTACCATTCGCGCGATCCTACTGTATTATCGCCCGCTCAGGCTCTCTCTCTCTCTCTCTCTCTCTTTATCCTCGCCTCAAATCCCGCAACTGCGAAAGCTACTCGAACTCGGCTGTATAAGCTGTTACGATTCTGCAGGGGCTGATGCTGCTCGCGCGGACGAGGTGTCAAGGATTTTACGCAGCGGCGGACGTTAGACTCGACTGAGCGCGCGATGTTTGCTTTAGAGAACCGACGCGCCGTCGCCGCTCTTTACCGAACGGAGGGGGAAATGCGCGACGGTCTATTGTTTGAATTGGGGATATATCGAACGACGCGAATTGTTTCGTATTGATGCGAGGAAGAGTTTGATGTCGCGGCCGAGTGTCCGATGTCTTTTCATTAGTTCATTCGTAACGTCCAGGCTTGTGATTTCTAAGGAGAAACTTTGTTTTTTTTATTTTACTATTTATCGGATTTATTTACTATCCATATATTCGCGTATGAAAGAAATGCAAAATTGATATATTATATAGATTAGAACTTTTTAATCTGTTCTTTATATACTCGACGTTACTTTATATACTTAATGTTAAATGTACCGCAAAATATTATTTGACATTAATAAGATAAATATGCTTTGAATACATCGTGACGCGTATAGCGTTAAATTAATTCACTCGATAGCGATTAACAGTGTCTGGATGGTTTATATTTAAAAATTTAATAACTGAATTCTTATTTTATTGACGCAAACTTGTGCATTAAGAAACAGTATATCGCCGACAGCTTATCTGTATATTGAATAACAACTTTTTTTTCAAAATGTTGCGATAGGGCGATAAAGGTATATCATAAGTTGGGGAATTCGCAGACTTCGTGGAAATAATTTTTGCAGATTACGATAACTCGGTGTCGTGGATTACACTAATTCGCGCTTCGAGACTGCTCCCACGAATAATGAGTTATCGGACTGAGGTCAAGGCTCGAACCTTTAAATATCAAATCTCGATCCGCTTAGAAAGTTCGCGTCTGCATGTTTGAACTTTATTGACGGACGAGTTCTTCTCCTCGGCGATAGATTCTTTTTATTTAAGCATACGGCTTATCGTCTTGCAATTTTTTTCATATTAGATTTTTAAGTATAAAAGTAAATATTATCGACTAAAAATAGTACAAAATTAATTTTTTTTCCTTTTAAGCAAATGCTAGCTTTATGTTTAATCGATATTGTCGATGTATTCATAATAAATAATGTAATACACGTCAATCTCGTGCATTTTTAATACCGTAATTTTATACAATTATATTATTTATGACAATGAAATAGTATATGTATTAATTAGTAAATTCCATCAATAAATTATTCAAAAACAGATCCTGTAATATCCCACTTCAATATTAGAATTATGCCTATGCTTTAATTTTAACTGAGAAGATAATAATCGTCTTTATTAATGTAATTTCACTTCATTAAATCCATTAGATCCACTTGAAAAAATGTAATCTGTGATACAACGATATCGACAAGCATAATTTCATTAAGATTTCGATACTGGCAGACTATTATGAAAGATAAAAATAATGATATTTTGTAAACATTGCTACGCGTAACAATTAGAAAAGCATAAATATTTACGAAAAGTGATTGAAACTTAACAAATTGATCTATTGCGATATGGCAAATAATAGCATAATCAAACAAAATTTCTGATACGAAATAATGTATCGAATAATAATTTTATGAATTGCGTAAAAATTTTGGAATTCATTCAATTTCTCGATAAACACATAAACTTACAAATTATAACGCTGGAATTAAGCTTAGCTTAAATCTCACCTAGCGCAACTTCGACGAAAAATATTTGCAATAATATATCTGTATACTTATGCAATTCAATTAAACTTGAACGGATCATCGAAGTTAAATTTTTACCTCGATAACTCTAATTCACTTCTTTCTCGAGGAAATTCCATTCTATTTCAATTTATTTAGTATCGGACAGTTGCCTTCCGCGGCATATCTTCATGCCAAATGAGCATGACACGATTCAAACCCAAAGCCACGTGTTTGAAGCTGAGGCGAAGGCGCAGCGCGCGCGTCGGAACACTCTATATAAAAATCCGTATGCTTTTGGACATTGTACACACTGAAGTTTTTCGTCGTGGACGCTCGCTAATTTATAATTATAATTTTAGTCGCAATACTGCAATACGAATACACGTTAAATCCCAAGTCCAGCTATGCAAAGAATTTCGAGGGGCCGCGGCCGGCACTCGAGCTCTACCGGCTCACCGTTTCACAAAGTAAATCGTTGCCTTTCAAAAACATGACTTTGTCAAAACGCCCAATCAAACTGGGAATTATCAATATCGATTAAAAAAGACACTTTGTTCGTCATTTCTCATTCGTTTACTCAAATGATCGTCCGGTATACATCTAAATCAGCCGCTCTTTACGAATACAGAAAGTACAATAACTCACCCCCAATCGACAACGATCTCCCTGGCGCAGATCCCGTTCCATCTGACGATTCTCTGCAGTTCGCCATCGGGCATCGACTTGATCAGCGTGAACGAATCGCCGGCGTTATCAAGGCTCTTGGTCGGCTGTGCTCCTGCGAGCTGCAGCCCAAACAGCAACAGCGCCGACATAATCATCATCATCCTGCTGCTCGGATAGCGCGATCCGCTTCTCCTCTCGGCCATTCCTCCCTCGCAACTGGCAAATACTCTCCTCGAATGTACTTCGCCGGCAAAACTCGACTATAATGCCTCGCTTGTCGATAGCTACTCGTCGCACTCGTCGACGGTGTCCGCGATACGAAACTTGTGCTCCTCAACCCAACCCTCTATATATATATGTAATATACAATAATCGAAGAGCACTCGCACACTCCCTCGCAACACGCGGCGAACTCGCTCTTTATATCGAATATTATTTTGTATTTTACGATAAAACGAAGGAAGTTGTAGAGCAGCTATTCGTTATATATACGCGAAGAGAGAAAAAGAGAGGAAGAGAGGAAGAGAGGAAGAGAGAGAGCGATGGTTGCCGATCGTGTCAGTCCGGTGTCGCCGGTGCGTTTGGCGCCCTGCGGACTTGGCGTCTCGCTTTTTCGGTCTCTCCGCGGTCGTCGTCGGCGCGCTCTCTCGCCCCACCATCACCGCTACCTACTACTACTACTACTACTGTGGATGCTGCTGCTGTGCTTCTCTCTCTCTCTCTCTCTCTCTCTCTCTCTCTCTCTCTCTCTCTCTCGGTCCGTGTGGATGTGCAGCGCAGCGTAGCGCGTATAGAGGGACGAGCCCCCTCTTGGCTGGCGCGCGATCGCGTGAGCGACGTAGTGTGTAGTAGCTATACAGTCCCGCGTACAACCAGCGGGGATTCGCCAATTTTAGCGCAAAACCCGCACCGGCACTCGCTCCACGGCCGATTTCTCCTTACTCGCTCTTCTTACGCTTCTTCTGGCCGCTTCTGGCTCTGCTCTCGTGATCGCCTGATGCTCGCGATCCTTATTATTATCCCTCCCCCACGCGTGTCATCTCCTTTCTTTTTCGACGAGCCGCGATCGAAGGTCGCAAACGAGAAGCGGTTTGTCACAGTTTTGCCTTTTTCGTATACGGTATACCATTGTGTAGTGTATATGTATAGAGTGATCGATGCCTTTTGTTTGGGATTCCGCGGATGGGACAGTTCTTTTCTCTCTTGATGAGTTCGACCTGTTTTGCCGCGGGGAGACTGGGACTTGGCGCGAAAATGAGCTTTCCTTCCGCGCTGAATTTTTTCCGCCTTGCGCGTGTCGCGACTCCGCGCAGACTGGTTTTTTCGATCTCGCGCACGCTTTTACCTTGCGGAATTTTTAATAATAATGCCGCATATGAGAAAAGTGCCGATTGCATCCGGCTTTCAAAAGATAATTTTTCCCGTGCCAATGCGTGTCTATGCGGTGTTCTCCTTGAATATTAAGTATCGGTTTTGCAGAATTGAAACATTTTTATAAACAATGGTATATGGTATTATGTAGAAATGCCGATGAACCGGGATATCTTGTTGTGAGTTATTTTGCGAGTCTGACGTAAAAGCGAATGAGACCACGAGTGTTCGCCGTCATAGAACCTTTTAACATTTCGCTTGTAACCGGAAAAGTATGAGACGAAATCGTATTACGTGGTCTCTCTTGGCTCACGCTTGCATATATACGCATGCAGGAAAGCATTTGTTAAAACTGTGTGTCATCGACATACACGCGAATACAGTTAATTCGATTCTATAAAAATGTATGTATTTATTCACTTAATCGGATTAATATTTTATTTTATACTTTTGTTCATTAGATGTATATTATATTCATAATATCTCTGAAATAAAATTTACTTTACAAAATATGAATGATTTTAAGTAAATTATAAAACGTAAGATAGACATTTCCGTTCAAACGCAAATCTTGTTTATTGTAGGTAGTTGATAACAAAATATATATATATATATAAGCTATCCGTGTATGAATCGCGGAGCTTGCAATATGATTCATGTCAAAGTATGAGGCGATAATCGCGAAAGTGGAGCAAATAATGATTTTTTCAAACAACTCGTGTTACCTAAATTCTGAGAATAAATGGTTAAAATTACTTCGGCTTGGAAGTTCTCAACTTAAAAATAAAGGAATATAAAAAGTAAGTTCTTACTGTCAACCCAATAGACTTTCGTCTGTAAAAATAAAGTTCTATAAATTACAAATATTTGAGCTACTTTCTGAATCGGTATATATATAGCATGAGCTAAAGTGTATAAGATGTCCATTGCATATAGTAGTTACAAAATATGAATATTTAAGATAAAGACGAGTCAAAACAAAATAAAATTTGCGTTTATTATGAATTTTCTTGTTTTCTATATACATAAATATAAGTGTTTGCCAAAACGAAGTATACATACCTGCATGTTAAATTTATTTTCAACGAACACATGCACATGTGTCAGGTATTTCCATGATAATAACTTATTCTATTAATAGAAATTTCGTTGCGATTCTCATTACAAGAAATTTTCGTACTAGAGAAAAATAAAAATTTCGCAATAAAAATAGTGGCATAATATTACTTGACGAGTATAGCAATTTGCATGATCAACCAGGCAGATTAAATAATCCATAAGTTCGTACTTCATATTGCAAGATGGTAAAAATAAAAGAGCCGCATCATTTGCATCATAAAGTGTATATGAGAATGCATTAGGGTAATCATCATCCAAGTCGATGATATACCTCGAATTTGGAATTCATGCGATTCACATGATACGACACAAAATTCGATCGATGAGTTTCAAAGTATAAAAATTTCATTCCTGCATCGATTAACCAACAATAAATCCAAAATACAAATGACACCTCGAACAGCTCGTAAAAATATGTTGCCTTTGTAATACTATATATATATATATGTGTGTGTGTGTAATATACAATCACCTGGCATGCGATCACATCACGCCATCCCGATTACATCGCGCGTTAAATGTCAAATATATATACATATATGCATCAATTGCAAGTTGCGACCTTTAGAAAGAGTTTCGAGTGTAGAAATGCATATATTTATTTTTCTCTTACACTCATTGGAATCGATAAGTTAGTTAATAAGAATCAAATCCTATATTCACTGTAAAATTCCTCTACTGGCCCGCAGTAAACCTGTAAAACGAAAATGAATAAAAAACGAAATAATAATAATAAAAAAATTGACAAAAATTAGTGGTCTCACAGATGAAAAAATACAAAATTCTTTCGACACTTTGTGCCAGATTACACGCTCAGTCGCAATATATCCATCATCCAAACAACAATCAACGAACGATAATCTATAACTCTATAATGAAAACAATCTCGCGCCAAGCAGCAGTTTAATGACGGCGCTTAAAGTCGCGCGCTCGCTCAGCCAATATAGCGTCGAGTGCAACAGCAGCAGCAGGCCGCGTCATCGGTCACATAATTGTACATACGTATAGTGTCCGAGTTAATTGTAATGTAAGCGCGGGGTTCAAGGCGCTCGCGGCTCATATTATAGGTGCGTACGTGCAACTCTCTCAGCGATCTAAACGCGATGTAACGTTCAGGACATCGCGCCACTCGACTCCCCTCTCTCTCTCTCTCTCTCTCTCTCTCTCTCTGCATATACACATATTATATATAGATGCAAAAAGAGGAGAACGGCCGCCCCATACGACAATCGTACGATCCGAGCGACTGCGAGACACGCCGCTGCTGCTTATTCGTGCGTGAAACGCACACCGTCCTCTCTCTCTCTCTCTCTCTCTCTCTCTCTCGACTTCTATCTCAGTAGCGATCTCTCGTTTGGCATCTCTTTGCGGGACGCGCGTGGGTTTCGGGAAGCTGTGGCTGCAGCGAACGAATCTTTCTCGACTCTTGCACCCGCACGCGAAAAGAGAGCCGTGCACGCGGTATATACATATCCGATAATGCGAATTTACGAGCTAAGCGTCGTAGCGCGCGGGATAGAAGTGTGTGCGAATGATGAGAGAGAGAGAGAGAGAGAGAGAGAGAGAGAGAGAGAGAGGGAGAGAGAGAGACTGGATATATAAAAACGCATGTAAAAGTTAATGATTAGGGGACTTTTTGGACCGAGCAGCGCTAAGTTTCAGAGCGACATGATGATCGGTAGATTGGAATGTGCATATAACTTTTGCGCGAAGACCGTAACGAATGCCAGCTGTGGTCGCATTTCAAGTACTTTAATAATCAGGCCGTAGGTATGTCCATTCTATATGCTCTCGATAAAACAGCAGTAGCAATGATTATATATATATAGTTATCTTGTATACACGGGCAGGTATTTCACCGAGACGTTGAACCCTCGAATCAGAATAGAACTCGCTCACTTTTACGATCGCGCGCGCACCGATTTAATTCCGAAGAAGCTCCCCGATTAGAAATGCCCGCCTGATTCCGCGCGTTGCTTATTCAAATCGAGCACGCGGCAAAAGCGTGAGAGAGTGACAATATAGAATATACTACCTATACCACTAAAAAGTCCGACTAATTTAAAAAGTCATTGTTCGCGTTATATATCATACGAAACTTGAATCTCGCACCGCGTGAGCTGCAGAGATTTCGCGCTTCACGAGCTGCATTGCGAATTGACGATTATTACGCGTGTTTCTCGACCGCGGTACTTACGTACACATCGCGAGAAAATGCAACTATCACGCGATTGTCGAGTGAAAACTAAAATACACAATCACACATGCATATGAATAAAAATGTATAGATGTGAGACAAAGTGCAGAGAAGGCAAAAGTGGGGAGAAGCCTGCACGTGGCGTTTGAGGTATAGAGCGCGCACAGATAGTCGAAGAAAGCGAGAAGAAAAGCAAATGAGACCGCGCGCGAAAATGGAGAAACTGAGAGATCCGCGAACTGCATGAAGTAGCAGCAACAGCATCAGCAGAGGGAATGCCTTCTCGCTGCAGCCGCATTCTTTTTCCCTTTTAACTTCTGCGGCGATTCGCGCTCGATGATTCGTCGGGAGCCCTCTATATACACACACAGTCAGAGAGACAGAGAGAGACGTATACAGGGATCGGAATAAGGAATCGGCTTTCGAAGACGGTTCGAGAAGGAATCCGTGGGAATGACGAGAGCATCGTGCATCTCGCGGTGGCGGAGCGGAGAACGATCATATACTCTCTTCTTCTTACTCCTCGGCTGCGTCAGGTCGTGCAATACATACACACACACACACACACACAGAGAGAAAGACGGGGCTCGAAATCGCGCGATATAATTCGGGCCGCTCGATGGCCGCGATCAGCTGCGACGTGGGAAATGAATGCGGTGTGTGCGAAATTGATTGATTATTCATCGATACCGCGAAGGCGCGGAGTGAGAGAGCTTTCCTCCTTACCTTGGCCATGTGTCTCCCCGGCGAAATTAACTATGCTAATGGTATGAGGCGGTAAGAGAAGCTTCTATCTCATCGTGCGACATTGCTTGTGCGATGTATATAGGCGATGTAAGAATGGATCTGCGCGATCTACGAGAGAAGTGGTTTATCGGAATTTCTTTTAATCACGGAGGTTTGCGATGATTTTTGACGCGTATATAGTCATTCGATTTACATGTATGTGTGTGTGTGTGTGTCTAGTCAGTAGTCAGACAGTATATAAACGTTAGGTTTTTTTTTTTAGATAACACTATATGTTTGCAATGAGAACTCGCTATATCGCGGATATCGCAAAGATTCATTGCTCTCAGATAAGCCACCGGTGACGCCTTTTTATTATAGTAAATTGAAAAGTGGATTTTTTTGCGATATATAATGTGTCATACAAACACTTCTGGCCATATGAAATTAAACGTAATCGGATAATAACGCGATGGAAGCATTTTATATAAATTAAAGTCATTGTTTCATTTCTTTTATATACTCAATATGCAAAACTGATGAACAAAGATGTCTTAAGCAAAAGAAAACGAAGAAGCAGACAAAGCAGAGGTGTTCCCATAACGAAGGCAAATATCAACATGAGCTTTCGACTCGTTAAACCCCGACAAGTTGCTCAGTTCTTGAGTTCAGCGTCGTTGCGATTTTAAAGTTAGCGCGACGAGGGCCGCTCGCGTACATTCGCTTTCAACGCCACCATTCATCAGTTTTACTTTGAGTATGGAATATATATATCCCGGTGTATCCCAGTACCCGAAGCAAAAGAAGTCGAGTCGTGCAGGCGGCGCAGTCGATCTCCTCGTTCCCTGAAACCCGAATATATGTATATGTATATAAGCGCGAGGAGCAGCGAATAAGTCTACAGACACGGAGAGGAGATTATAAGCGCGGGAGGTGGAAAGAAGATGATCGTACGACGAGGTGGGGTGTGACACTCGATTCTCACGTCTCGTCTAATAATAAACCTGGACAGCAGCAGCGTCTGCCTCTCTCTACCTTTACAGAAATAAACCCGGTGGACGAGAGAAATGGAGATATATAGACCGAGGGAAAATCCAGTTGAGCGTGTACGCGTGCGATTGTTTGCGAATTGTGCACGCGCGCGCTATAGAATACGAAATTTTTCCGTAGTTTCTCGTGCAGGTTTACGTAAATGTGGATGAAATGGGGGGAAAATGTGACGGCTGTATATATGCGCATGAATTAAATTTTTGCAAAAAAAAAAAAGAAGTATAACTGCTTTGAGAGATTTTAAAGTATCATCTGTGACATAATGAGGAGTAACGGCAAATTTAAAAGGCAACGAATGAGCAGAAATATCGTATTGAATATTACAAGTTTGTCTAATTTGTACAAGAATTTGTTTAAATGCCTGCTTACAACGGGATGTGTTTGTATGCGATGTCGCAATGGGTGGCTATAGGAGACCAACTACGCAAGTCTGCAGTAGCTAATTACCAGTTTGCAACTGCTCGGTATATGTATACTTGTTACGATTTCCCCATAACATCAACATTTGAGAAATGTGAAATGTAGTTAGTTGCGTATATAGTTTCACGCCAATCTGGAGAACGGAACGCTTACATTTTCAACACTCAATCTACTTGCTTATGCTAAGAAATGCATAATATTAAGCTTCTTGGTTTATGAAACTTTAAGATGACATATTTTCCAATGATACCATTTTTCGGAGACGGAACAGAAAAATATCATCGGTCAATTGATAAAATCATACCCATTTAGTGATTCCTTATCAAAAAATAAAACTGATACATTATCGTATAAATTAATTTTACCATTTCTATATATTCATTAATCCAATTCCTCAAGATCGATAAGCTATCTTCTAGACCAAAATTAGGTGAAAAACGAGATAAAATCAAGCGCGCGCATCAGCTTTCGCCGTACCGAATCCCATCAGGTAATCCACTATAGAGGCACGATACCGACGCTGCAGCTTGCGATGATAAATTATGCGCGCTACAAGAGCAAGGCGAGAATTACTCGGAGCGACACGACGAGCCGCTGCTGCAGCAGTGGCACACACAGACAGAGAGAGAGAGAGAGAGAGAGAGAGAGAGAGAGAGAGAGGCATTGGCTACGAGCCCCGGAAGATGATCGCGCGATCGGTCGCCTATAAACCGTGGCGACCTGCCAAAGGTCGATTTTTTTACCCAGCGCACAACCTTTCTCATTAGGTACATCGATCTTTCTAGATTGAAATATGCTATACATATATACTTGGTATAGTTTACGCACTGCTAGGTTTTCACGCGATGCTATGGATGTAGATCGGGAAGACGAGTTGAGAGAAGGTCAGCGTGGGGATTTCTATGTGCTCTATTATGTACGTGTGGTGAGTGCATGCGGCTCTTTATATGCAGCATTCAGGTCATGGGTGTTAAGTTCGAGGGCGGCGCTTAGCTAATTTATACCGATTTGTCTACGACGGATTTATTATACATAGGCTTTACCAGCTTAGAATGCATTCTTCTGTGCTCTAAATTTTGGGTTAATTGCATTATTCGTATCCTTCGTTTCATGTGACACGAATTGGAAGTTATTGCATTATAGCATGAGAGCTTCATAAAATTGAATTGAGTTTGTTGTGTAGATGCATTGTTTCATTGATCTTTCAGCTGCAGTTTTGGACGCGCACTTTATATTTGCTGTGTATGCGGCGATGTAAAGTATCTGTACTTATAATTTTTCAGAAATCTCTTGTCACGAATATACGCAGAACATCTCGATTATATTAATTTTTCTAAGAATTTTTTTTTTGAACATATTAACATAAAGTGATGTAAGTTTCGTTTTCAAAAACTGAAGAATTATTATTCATTTGCAGAATCACTCGTACACTGTTTACAAAAAAAAAACTATTAAAAACCAAATGAGCATATGCCGATATGCATAATACATACTTCTCTCAATTCGGATGAAGCAAACTCTTGCGTTAGAACAATCGAGTTACGATTTACTTTCAAATTCGAAGCGCAAAAGCGAACGCGCCAAAAAATTCATCAAAATCCAATCAGATTCTAATCTGTCTTCCCTGTCACTATATTACCTATATTGAAAGTATAACGGGAGCGGAGAAAAAAAGAAGAAAAAAAAGTTACATCAGAAAAAAAGTTACTCCTCCCGTTGCTTGTGCACAACTCAAATTCTTCGCAGTCTCGGACTTTAAGGTTGCGATTCTCGAGAGTACATATATATATATATGTACATACACACAAGCACACGAGGAGCTCAGTGATTGGTGGTCGAGCGGACGGGTTTAGCCGAAGCGAAAAGTGGCGTGATGTCGATTATATAGGCGCTCTCACTCGGCCCCCGGAGGATCTCCCTGCGCGCTCGCGCCCAGTGTCTCTTTCTCTCTCTCTCTCTCTCTCTCTCTCTCTTTCTCCCTCTCGCTCTCTCTCTATACGTATATAGCACTCGTGCAACCAAGAGAGCCAACAAGGACGGAGAGGGAAAAAGGAGAGAGAAAAGAAGCAAATGAGCTCTACTGCGAAGAGCCACAAGGAACGTAAAAGAGAAGAGAGAGAAAAAAAAGAGGAGATGCCCAGACCGACTTACCATGAATATATAGGATCGGACGATTCTCGGCGTTTCTATATCTTTCTCTCTCTCTCCCTCTTGTACGTTATACTCTTTCTGCTTGCAGTCTCGAAACGTTTCTTTATTGCTAATCCTACGAGTCATAGTTGATAATTTAGCTAAGAACGACAGCGTTTGATCTACACAATAGTAATATAAAATAGTTATTCATCGCCCCGATCATATTAATTCAAAATCAATCCCCCTTTTTTAATTATTACCGCTTTCGAAACAACCAAACCCATAATATATTTTAATTTTCCATTCGGAATCCGCAACGCAACATTGTCCCAGATACGAACAAACTTTTCGATGTATTATCAAGATCAAGACATGGGTATAGAAGTCATAAAATGTTGAAAATTAATAGCCAATTCTAAACGTCGCGTCGCTTCTCTCTCCCTCCCTCTCTCTCTCTCTCTCCCTCCCTCTCGCATACGGAAAGTCGTGAACTCTCTCGCTAAAACTCGTCGTACCTCGTCGAAATTAATTGTAGGACGAAGAATGGTACTAGAAAAGGTCCGAGTCTCTCTCTTTCTCTCTCTCTCTCTCTCTCTCTCTCTCTCTCTTGCTCATTGTGTCCGAATGCCTGCATGTTCTTTTTGCCTCTTTCTTGCAGGAGCTCACTCGCGCGCACTCGTGACTCTAGTCGAGTTATAAGGGGACACATTGAAGCGAGAGAGAGTCGTATATAAGTTAAGCGAGTCCTCCGACACTCAATTGTTAACGCGCTCCTTCAGGGGCTCGGCCTCCCACAGTTCTTTAGCTCCCTTTTGCACGGCTCTAGTAATTCTCGGGCATTTCGTTACTACAGCACCGCTACAGTTTCCAGAACACTTTTCTAATCCCCTACCACTTTGCTTCCGAGCTTTGTATGGGTAGAAAAAAAAATTTTTTGATCGACGAAAAGAATTTTGCGCACACGTGCGGTAAAATGGTACTTTGGGCACGGAACTCAGCAGAATTTAGCGCACGCCGTTAGGAAATAGTACGTTTCAGTACAAGTGTACGAGTATCACCTGTATCGCGCACGTGTATAGAACTATATTGTTTACTACGATGTGAGCGAAACATGACTTTGAGTGCCTGTTTTTCTTGCGTGTAACATACAATTATTGCAATCTTGTAAGAGCGTCCTGAAAAAAGTGCTATAATTGCATGTTTCGCGCACAGAAAACAAGCATGAAAAGTCTTGTTCCTCACTAGGAATAGTAAAAAACATTTTTCACACTCCGTGCGCAAATTCAAACTTTGCACAGTCGTGCAAAATCGGCTTTTGAGCACGTTGTATATGAAATAATATTGTACGCAACACGTGCGTTCAGGTTATCTCCTTCGCTCACTAGTTACGTAATATTCTATTTTTAATGTCATTGGAACAAAAATTATCTATTTTTGAGAACAATTTATCTCTACTCATTACTTTTCGAACGAGTGGTTACCGACATTTACCGTTTCATACATTTTTTTGTTGAATTCTCAATATTTTAACGTTTTGCAAGTTGAGCCCAATTCTCTGGACTACAGAGAATTTGGCTCAGTTCGAAAAATGTCGAAATATTGAAAATGCAATGAAAAAAAGATAAAACTGTAATTATACCCCACCAACTTCCCCTTAAAGTTGCTATTTTTCACAGAAAATAATTTTTCAGTAATTTGGCCATTTACATATTTTATAATTTAGTCCTATTTCCGATAGTCAGTATAATGAAACTGTTCGTAGCTTACCCATAGGCACAGTCTAATTCAACATTCACGAATATAAATATAAAACTAGAATGATTTTAAAGAATACATTACTTTACTATAGCGTCCTAAATTTGTTTTTTTATCAACCTACTGAAGCCAAAATAGAAAGCAACGATCTATTGCTTAG
Source organism: Megastigmus dorsalis (assembly GCA_900490025.1). Classification (NCBI taxonomy): domain Eukaryota; kingdom Metazoa; phylum Arthropoda; class Insecta; order Hymenoptera; family Megastigmidae; genus Megastigmus; species Megastigmus dorsalis. The sequence continues at coordinate 74,266 of UELU01144361.1, forward strand.
AAAATCAACAGAAATATTTGAAATAGCCGTAAGTTATTATTATATTCATCTACGCCTTAACATTTTATAAATGATCAGAAAATTAATATTACAGGGAAAATTCATAAATAATTGTTTCGAAGCAAAAACATCTTTGCTCATTATCAATGGGTATACAGTTGATTCGTCATCCTTATATTCAATTTTTCATCATATTAGTCCGATCAATCTAATTGGAGTAAGCAAAAATAATGTCTTTATAAAACATAAGCGTTTCCAAAGGGTTTATAGTATAAATGAGACGCATTTCAATAAACAAAATAGACCTGCAACGAGCGTCGCATTTATAGTATCATCTAATGCAACTTTTGCAATGTTACTAGAAGATATGAGAAATTCAATATGGTGGAACCATGAAGCTCTTTTTTTAATAGTTAATCTGGACCTTGAAAACAGTTGTCTAATGGCACATACATTTTTGTATAGAACGTGGAAGTTTAATATTTTATCAGCTGTATACTTGTGTCGTACCAAGGACAATAATTTATTTTTCTATGCTTACAATCCTTTCACGAATTTAGCCCCGATATTTTGGGAGATCGAGCGAGATAGTCGTATGATTAACGAACGTTATACATTGTTTAAACATTTGATTCCGAAACCTTACGAGTCTATATTTACATATGGTAAGTATAAGAAATACATAAATTAATGTAACGTTGGTAAATAATACGAATGAGTTTGTGTTAAACTAATTGAAATATTATTAATCATAAACAGATTCATCAATCTGCAATAGTTTATATTTTGATAAAACAAATAATCTAAATGGCTATAATATCAAAGCCAGTAGGATCTTATACTTAAATGAGTCGATCTATGACATAAAAAAAATAAACTCGTGTAAGTTTGCCCATACTAGAATTATGAAGATGCTGTTAACTCATTTAAATGCAGATATTTCTACAAAGTTCTTTAAAGAGTTTGGCTTTGTCAACGAACTTGGCAAACCTCAAGGACCAATTACAGAAGTATTAAATGGAAAAATTGACATTACATTGAATATGTATCATACACGTGATTATTGGAAACAACAATTATATCCTTTCTATGAAAGCACAATTAACATTGCATCGTCAAAGCATTTAGTTAATTATGTTGAAATATTTTTTTCTATATTTGACTTGAAAGTTTGGATATTTGTCATAATAATGAGCTCCACTTCCATTATTAGTTTAAAATTTATTTTAAATGAATCAATATTCTTGGCTACTTTGAATTTCACGCGACTGTTTTCCAATATTCCGATATTAGGCGAGCCAAAAAATGTAATGGGAAGAATAGTATTCATAGTCATTACTCTATTTTCTATTCTAACCACATCCATTATACAAAGCTGTTTAAGTGCATTAAATACTGTGCCATCAACAGCCTCAACCATAGATTCGGTTGAAGACCTAATTAAATCGAATCTTACACCTCTGGGAGTTCCAAACATTCTTAATATATTGGAGTCTAAAGAGATACGGGAAAGATTTCATGAAGTCTCTTCGATGTCTGACTGTTTTTATAAACTATCAAGAGGCGATCGGGTTACTTGCATAGATTCTTATCAGAATATAATATTGTATTCTTACGAAAATGCAAAAATTTACATATCCAAAGATAGTGTGGGTAAGCGAAGTTTCACGTTTATAAATGCTTTAGACTCACCGTTTCTTTACAAGTTTGATGCCCTTTTAAGAAGATTCGATGAAGGTGGATTTATTGAAAGGGCGTTTTCTGATAGAGAACTTTGTATAAGAAAGTATTCTCTTACAGAAAAATCCGTGACAATCTTGAATGTAATATGGAGTTTGTACATCTTATTTAGTGGATGGATATTAGCGACTATTTCTTTTATGTCCGAAATGTTCATTTTTCATATTAATTATCTTCTCGTTAACTTAAAAATATTTTTTACAAAAATTTTTAAAAAAATCATTAATAAATACCACGTATTACTGTTAAAAATATATTCAGAATAGTAAATAAATTTTAAAGTGATTCACAAATAATTTTTGTTCATTAATTACAAAAACTAAGTCATTAGTTTTAAATACTCAGGAGAGTGATATAAAAGTTAAAAAATATGTTTGAATTTATAATAATAACTGTGAAAATTGAAAATTATTTATTAAAATTTCTTAATAATTCTTGCATTATATGTAATTATATTTTATTACTTAATTTATTTATGTATCATATATTCTATACATATATTGGAGCAATAATTAAGTTTGAGATAAGCGCAAAATAAATTGGCAGCGATCTTTTTTGTTTAAATTTCGTTACAGGGATATACGGGACTCGTTATGTTTCCTCGAAAATTGTCACGAGATCGCGCTATACGCACTTTTCCATTGTCAACGATAGTATACGAGGGTCGCCGTATTTATAGATCTCGATGACAATTATGCTGCACCGAAAGATATTCCCTAGTTTTCTATTCTCTACGCACAAGCTTCTCTCGAGCTCTCCTTCTTTTGGTCCAGGGCCTGGCGAGTGGCCCTAGAATCCAAGTCATTCCAATACGCGCGACTCGAGTACTTGTTTTGTTCTCGAAAAGCGGGAGAAAGAGCCAACACCGCCAACTCCACACACACACACACACACATACACGCACGAACAATCCAACGGACTGGACGAACGATTTTATTTTTCTTTCGGAAAATCGTGCTCGTGCGTGTGTGTGTGAACGCGTGACTGTTTCACTGGAAAAAGAAAAGATCTCGAGTATAGCTACAGCGCAATGATATTTGAGGAAGGATCTTTTAAAATTCACGTTACGATGACTTTTAACGTTATATGCGCTTGTCGAGAGTAGCGAGAGTATGTCTATTTAGGTGTCTATATACGCGGTATTTTCTTGGCTCGGACAGGTTAGAGTCCATACTCGCGGCTTTGAGAAAATAAAATCGAACCTGAGACTTAGGTGCAGTGCGTAGGTCGGCATTCGACGTCTCGTCTACAACTTTGTTTAAATTTACATATATCCCTTTGCTTTCTGTTTCCCTCCATCCCAAGATCTCATATTCCCCGCGCAATTGTAAATCAAAGTTTGACTGTTATATTTCTCGGAGCCACGCGCGGTGTGCAGCTTTTTCCGTACCATAAAACGCGGCCCGCGCGTAGGATGTTTTGTATCGCTATACACTATGTACGAAGTAGAATAATATAACGAAAATTCAAAAAATCAAAATCAAATATCAAATATTAATCGAATGATTATTCCTTTAAACTCGTTGGTAAAAGGAAGAACAGTTCTGATAAGAGAGGAAAGTCTGATTGTTTGATAAGCAACAATTTGTCAGCTCCTCGGTATGTTATAGAGTCTCGACAAAATCCCCGTAACATACGCTTGTCTCAACGCTCAAAGACACATTCAGCGCTCATTCACTCGATCTCAGACCGCCAGCCAGCCAGGTTTTTTTGCTCTATACCGTGTACATGTATAATGAATCGCGTCGGCCGAGGTTGAAAATGATTTTTCTACCTCGTCGCACAAGGCGTACAGCAACGAATCTCTTTCCTCCGGCCCTCAATGAAGCTGAAACACACTGAGAGACGAAGGAACTAAAAGGTAAGCAACGGGAGTAAAGGAAAAAGGAAAAAGAAGAAGGGAACCGCACCGCGTTCTATTGAATCTGAAACTCAAGACGGCCGTCTCTCGATCCCTGCGCGTTTGCGGTGTGGTCCCTCCTCGCCGAAAAGCAACTCTCTCTCTCTCTCTCTTTTGTAAAAGCAAAGCTGTGCAGCGCCGGAAATCGAGTCTAGCCGCGCAACAGCTACAGCTCCGAGAAAATCGGATGGAATGCGCAAAGATAAAAAAATCAAACGGAGGAAAAGCTCTCGTGCTCTTGCGAGTGTCTATATATTATATATTATCAGACCCGTTAGGTATACACATCTCTGTACGAGCGAGGAGGGGTAAAGGGGAGATAGAGAGAGCAGAGAAGATGCAGAATAAGTCGCGGCGGAGCTACCGAAATAAAAACACTAAGCGCCGCGCGGCCTGAACTCACGCGACGTGTCTGGCGCGCGACTCTATACATAATATACCTGTGTGTGCGTGTGTGAGTATGTGTAAGTTGGTCTCTTGTTGCGAATCTAGTCAGCCGTGTTACGCTCGTCGGCACATCGCACGACTGTTTATTTTTAGTCTCTCTGCTGCACTCAGTCGCGTATATAGTCGTATATAGGTCCGTTGGACACTTGATGACTTTGCGCGCGTCTACATAGTTTTCTTGCCCGAGCGCCGCAGTTGAATTTGCGGAATAATTTTGGAAATGACGCCGGGCTTCCGTTATGACTGTGTATATATATTAGTTGTGTTGTGGATTTGCGGGACACAAGCTCGCACATTCAAAGTTATAACGCGGAGAATTGATTTTACTTCTCCGAGATTTCCAATTCATGAATCACTAAAGTTACGTAAAGACTGGTGACTATATGTACAGCGACGTGTAGTTGCATCAAAAATTGCATCGGATAAAAGATATGCACAGAATTATTAATGATTAAAGAGATGCCGTTATTCTTCCAACACTTTTTCAATCGCATACATACAAAATTAAATCGTTGGGAATAACGATTCTAAATCGGGTATAGGTTACAACTTTGTCCGCGCCAGTGTGTAATAAGGCTAATTCGCGTAAAGCGCAGCTCGTAAAACGCTCGTTATAATCTCCGCGCAAATACACGCGCGGCAATCCATATCGTGAAATTAACGGCTATATGCGCGGAGAAAATACGTCCGGCAACAAAGCTGACCCGCGATCCCCTTTTCACCACTGAAAATCAACTTAAGCAAAGCGCAAATTATATACATTTCTGTTCCATCTATACAATATCTCGGGAGTTAATTGATTTTTACAGCTTCTATAAGCGTAAACGCAGAGATTTAACGCTCGCGCCATGCATTCCTTTGATCCTCGAAACCTTCGCTCGTATTATCTCTCTCTCTCTCTCTCTCTCTTTCTTGTATTACCATTGCGGTGATGACGCCCCACCGAATAAAGGAGAAAGAGAAAGAAAAAAGGAGAGGCCGCGGATCGTACGATGATGACAATGACGTAAATCGCGACGGGCCCACAGAACGCTCTGCACATAAGTATATACGTGTGTGTACGGCAACGCCTGAATTGCAATTTAAAAAAGATCACGGCCGTTTAATGTCCACTGATTGTATCCAATATGCGGTTCAATTGGTTCGCGCATGTGCGTTCAGTAATATTACGTATACTTATAAGCCATCGATTGATGCGTGTCTCTCTCTCTCTCGTGATTATTGCTGCTGCTGTTTCAATATTAATAGCCTTGCGGCAGAATGTAAAAAATCATGTTGGAGACATTAAAAGGAGCGAGACGACGCGTAGCGGTGTGCAGCGGCTAATGTATTAGGCTGCGTAATTTGAGTAGCTGATGGGATTCATCAATATTTATGAACAACTGGAACTGCACTTGTATAATTGTATACGTAACTAGTTTAATAAGTATGTGTAAGGGTGGAGGACTCGGAGTTACTTTACTATACTGAATTATTACATTTGTAATATGCTGTATCTATGAGATGTATATAAACAATTCGTTGAGTGAAAACATTCATTGGAATCTTATCTATTATTGGGCAAAAAAGTTCATGTTGTGACAAACAAGCTTGAAAAATTAATTATCTTTTTCATTCAAATGTATTTGGTTTAAGTTCGAAGCTTAAAAATTGCTTTCACATTTAGTATACTGTTAATTCAGATATAGCAATTAATTAATGTACTAACTTTGAAGGCTATTCCATACAGTACGTATATTATATATATATATATAGTTGAAAACTAAAATTTTAATCCGTGTTAAATATAATCATGTTTTTCGAGAGGTCCATTGGCTAAAGATAGGTATAGAGTCGATTATATGTAAAATCCGAATAAACAAGTATACACTTTAACAATCAGTCAAAGCAAGACTTTACTTCGATAATGATAATTTTATTCTAGATACGTAATCAAAATGAGCGCGACTCAGCTCGACCATATAGGTGAAGCTTAAAAACTTCCTATAATCAGGAAGCTGAAACAGCAGAACAATTACGGCTCATTATACTATAATCATAGCCCTCAAAACCATTAACATGCTAATCTCACAAATCGCAGATTTACATTCGCAAACAGATCAATTTTCTCAAAATCGCTTATTCTTCGCTTCGAAGCAGTAGCGTAAAAGTCCAACCCAGCCTCCAAAAACAATAAAAAGAAAGAAGTATATTCACGAGCCGAAATCGGGCGCATAGCATCGACAACGAGACCGGGAGTCGCGTGAGAAGGGTCGAAAGTGCGTACGCGTGGAAGGGTATATAACCCTCGTCGGTACTGTAGCAGCAGCAGCAGCAGCAGCAGCTCAGTTTGCCATTTAAGGTTTGCGGCGATGATCGTTACACCCCCGCCGCGATAATTGCGCAATTCCCTGCGTGTAATTTCCGCGGCGTCGGCGACGGCGGCGGTGGCGACTATATGCAAGGGTCATACACGCGGTGCGCACCTCGATTACAATGCCTGAGTACTTTCTCTCTCTCTCTCTCTGTCGCACTTGTGCGCGGCGACTCATTCCACTTTTGGCGTGTACGCACGTCGTACGTATATATACGTATGTGTACGACCCAGTCGCGAGTCCATATTGCCGAGGAATTAAGCCGACGACTCTTTGGCGCTTCGACGCGACCGCGACAACCCCTTTTTTTCACAATTTTCTCCTCCTGCGCATTTATTTTTTCCTAGGCTTATTTACTCTGTATTAGATTGGGGCTGATTATCGGCAAACGGTGAAATTCCGCTAAACTATACCGCAAATAATATAATCTTGAGATGAAAAATAACGTAATTTTCTATTTCTCTGTCTATAAGATCGTCACTTTATTACATTTTCACAAATAATATGCGGATGTACATAGTTTGTATGCCTATATAGGTATACAGAGAAATAGCTGCCACTCACAGTGTTTCAACATTTCAAGTTTTATAAGTATTTTATTTGATTCCAAGATAACTTTTAAATGCAACATCTAATGTGTAATTTGAATATCAACATTAATTAATAAAGGAATGCTTACATATAAATAAAATTAACGTTTCCCTGCGATCGAGAATAAAAAGTATGCAAATGTTTAATAAACTTTATCATATAAGGTTCTCATTTGAACTTTAAAATGCTAGATATACTTATGCACTTATTAATACTGCAGAAAATTTTAAAAATAATTATACAGAAAATTTATTCAACGGAAAACATATAAATATGTTAAAACTATACTTCTTTTCTCAATGAATAACTCCCTAACAAAGTTAAAACCATTGAATGCTTTTAATACCAAACAAATAATTATAAGGTAGATAAGTGTAAACATAATCTTCAGAAATATACAGTACTGTAATAATATTATATTACTTTCGTATACTTGGGGTGACAACCCACTGATGAAATAAAGAAAAACGGTATTCCCAAAAGTACCCATCACAGGCATCAACCGAAATTTTAATTCGAAAAGACAATACTTAGGGCTCAGAATTCCGCATCTCAAGTGCACAACTCACAGTCGATCCTCGTCATCATCAGCACTGCGCACGATCCACATTATTACCCCCAAATATTCACTTGGGAATCAAGTATAGCCGTACATACGTATATATATATATATATATATATATATATATACAGTGTAGATTGGTATCGACTGTGTAATTGCACGCATCGCGTCCTTTGATGTCATATAGTGGCTCTTACAGTCGACGCCGGTTCGTGTTACCTTTTTCGAGAACAAGCAGCAGATGGTGTCCTCCGCCTGTAGAAATGAAATTCGTCTCGGTGGATGCATTTCCGCGCGGGCAGTGGCCCATTCTCTCGATCGTTCGCGATCGGGCTTCTCGTGGTTGACAGTCGGTATTATGCGCCGTTACGCTGCGAAAATTTCCAAGTATACCAGAGTCCATAGGCGCTTTTTGCCGCTTTAACCATTGTTCATATGGAATTTGGATAATAATGCGCGTGTTTTTCCTTTCGGCGTGTTTTAGGTTTTGTTCACGGTGAGAGATTTGGAAAAATAGGTTAGCGGCCGGTGCTTGCGACAATAGCTGACATTGAGGAATTTCTTGATGTTTTGGGAAAAGGAAATGGTAGGTATAGAATAAGAACTGCTACCATACACAACTAGCTACTTAAACATTCGATGCTTTAATTGATTTAAATGTCGATCAGAATAATTTTAACATCTATTTTATGTTAAGGAAAATTATTTGATCAAATTTATTATTTCGTTTAAAAGATATACTATTCCATAAAAATTGCCGAACCATTCTAATATACGTTACAAATATAATTAATATTTAATTTAACGGCAATAATTTTGATAAAAACATATTTATACTGTAAAGTTATATTCTATCTGTTATAAATTATATAAATTATAGATAGACAATTTATCTTATGTATATTGTTGCCCATCCAGGCATTCAAAACTATATTTACACTTTAGATTTTCCCTCTATATATATATATATATATATATATACTATTGCTACAAATTGTAAGGTAGGGCTTATTTATTTTTCTGCAAAGCTTTAAACTACACTTACGTTCGGCGCATACGCACGTAGTGCAGTAAATGCGCTTATAAGCACGAATAATTATTCATTTACTGAGAAAATAAAACTAAACCGAGCAGCTCGCGTCGGGAGTTTACTTATTAAACTCTCTTCTCATCGATGTGTATTTTAGAGAAGGTCCTCTAACGAACTTGATGCGCTGTTTCAATGGAACACACGCCTATACCTATATTTTTCCTACAACTTCTCATTAGGCTTTTAACGACATGCGGAATATCGATTTTATATATATATATATATCGAAGCTGCAGGTATTAACGAACTAATCTGTTTTTGCACTACAAGCGCGCGTGTATTTCGAGATTTTTCACAAAATAAGAACAAATCGGAAAATGTGTGCGCTGCAACTATCGATTTGTACATACGGAATTTCGAAGCCGCTGGTAGCAATACGAAAATTCGCTCCAGATTTTTACCCTGTATATACAACTTTTTCGTCTCGTCAAAACGCTAACTCGCTAAATGACAGACTTATCATACGCGCGCGTAACTTTTTCCCTTACCTTCTAGTCCGTCAACGCACATATCTCTGAGCGATCGTCGTCAGCATTAAAATTCTCAATAGCTCGTAAAAAAAGGGGAGAGAGAGCCGAAAGCAAGCAGCGCAGCGATCGCTCCATCGTCAAAACGACTATCCTTTTATCTCTCGCTCTCAGAAAGGAAGGAAAAGAAAAAAAAAAGGAGAAAGACGTCGAGCATCGTCGTAGACATATCAACGCGTAATCTGCGCTCGTAAAAACTCGGTATAGGAGGATAAAGGATCGACCGGCTCGCAGATCGCAGAAGGACTATACGCGTAGTGCACAAAGCCAACGATCGTCCGGCCGGATAAGGATCGCCTCTCTGTATTCCCGAGTTTGTACAGTCACCGGGGAAAAATGTCCACTGCGCACACGGGAAAATCGAAAAAAAAAAAAAGAAGGTACAGCGCGAGGGGCGTCATGCACCGCTCGACGACGAGGGATGGGGAGTTTTTGGTGTCCCAATGGTCCGCGGCATTTGCGAGCGTCACGGTTAATTGTCCCCTACGTCGCATAAAAATCAATTAGTGTATATCGAATGGTATACAGTGAGTTTCGCCCGCGAGTTCCGCATGGCCGCAGTTCTTCGGGGGGGAAGGTCTGCGCTGCCGCTGCTGCGCGTTATTATCGCTCTCGTCTCCCTCTGCGGAAGCGATTGCCGTAGTCGACCGTATGGACTTGGTATAGACAATTCTCCATGGGTTTATTGTTGTACGTTAAAGCGCGTATACCGATCGCGTGTCCTTTTACATCTTTATTATATGTGTAATATAATGTTTGTGCATGGCTCTAGTGCACAAGGGCGGAGACTCGATGGGGATCGACTTTCGATGTCACGAGGAATTTTGTTTCTACGTGTTTCGCGTGCAGTTATGTATCGTGGGCTTGTATATAGCTGCGACTGCATCCGAGTGGAGAGGGCGAGGATTATTGTGTTATAATGTATGGTCACGCGATACGATCCTTTGAACTGTATGATGTTCCTTACAAAGCTCATTCGCATTGAATTTACCCGATTCCTCTCAATTTTCGTCAAGTTCGCCTTTGTTTATTATCGAGTAATAATTTCGTATATTCATGAATGTCATTAGTATAATAAAACATTCAAGTTTTTTGGTGCTTATATAAATAGTTAATTAATTATTAATTGATAGTTTATGTCTGCACTGGAAGGTGTTGCTTTGCCATTTATCAAATTACTAATTAAATATTTCTCTTCTCCAAGTCCAGTTGACCTAGTCTAAAGTAAAGTATAATTTTAGTACTGCTGCATTTTTTACGCGATATACATCCAATAGCAGCTGATACCGTTGGGACACAATTCAAGTAACCTACATCAAATTTATTAAGATTTGCAAATTCATTCCGACAGAGTCAATATAGTTGAACGTACATGTATAATTCAAATTAGAAGATGAAATTTCAGGCTAAAGCGATTTGAATATTTCTAAACGCATACTTGTTTAACGTCAATCATCTGCGCACTTCTAAGTATGGAAAAAAATATTGGAAGAAGTCAAAATCTGTTATTACAATGTAAGATGCAAAACCTCAATCATCGCAATTATTTCGCCATTTAAAGCAAATAATCATTCGAGTATACGTTTTTCACAGATATGGAGCCTCGAGGCACGAAGACGCATCTCGCAATCTCTCCTATAAGACGGACGTGATCCCATTTTCAGCCTTTTTACCCGCCGACGCATACTTGGCGCGCGACCGTTTCCGTGCCTGCGGAGCATTATAATAATAATAGGCGATAAGCCGTACGACGACGGCACGCGACGACTTTCCTCAATAGGCGTATTAATATTGTACGACTGCCGGATCGCCTGCATGTGTAACGAAACCGACACTATCTTTTACTTTTTACTCGCCTTTAGCGTCGTACAATGTACGCGATAAAGCTTTAACTTTCGGCCGCTACCGAGGAAACGTGAAACAATTGCGTATAATTGAACAGAGCCGAATATGGATTTGGCTGATGATATTGTTTTTAATAAAGGTCGTGTTTGACGATCTTTCGAGTCGGAATTATTCTTACAGATTCAAAAGGGATTCTGGTATACTAGTGGAGAAACTTAATCGTCGTTTCGATGAGATTATTTTTCTTGATTGAGAAAGATTAACTTAATAATTTCAGCTCCAAAGGATTTTCATCGCGATGACTTATCTAGGATTATTTCTTCCTTAAAATAATGATTCTTTCAATGTATGTATCGTATCAAGACTATATAAAATTTTATAATATTTTATGTAAATTAAAATAATACAAGAGCAGAGTAAATAATCCCTTAATGAGGCACACTAAATGCTCAAAAACGAACGGGATAAAAACTCTTCTAAGCCTATACGCTCTCGCAGTTGAAACATCCGCAATACCGAAGGCGCTAATCTAAAAGCACTCGACGTAAATATACCTTATACATATGTACAAGTAAGCCGGGTTTTCGCCGAACAGCGCCGAGCCCATTAGCTCGGGGAAATCGCGGCGCTCGCGCGATACACAAAAAAAAAAAACAACCGATCGCGCGCGATTCCCCGTTTGTTATATGTATAAGGGGAATAAAAGGTGCGTCACCAGTTGCACTTTTCTCGCGAAATCAAACGAACGGCATGCCGCGATAAAAATCGTTCGAGTTATACTATATGTATATATGCTCGTATACGATATAGAGATCAACATCGAGTCAGCGCGTAATCGGCAGCTGCGATGATTCCGACCGATTCACGCGATTACGAAGTGTGTAAATCGCAGTTTCGAGTCGTGTATCGAGTATATAGTAATCATGTTTACAAGTCTGTATGGGTTAGGAATGGAATTCCTACGATGCAATAATGTGATTATCGTATATACGTTCGTGTGTGGCGCCATTCGCGTATACGATGTAAATCGAGTTTTTTTTTTGTTATTAGATGAGAGATTGGACACTTGTAAACACTGTTGCGCGTATTTACATACACGGTAAACATATGATCTGAGTAGGTTGAAAGCAATTACTTCGTATAATGATAGTCGTGACTGATTGCGGTCTGCGCACTTCAGCAGACAAGTGTACGCGCGATATAACGCCGATGTTTGGACCAAGTTTTTTTGGTCAGGATACGTCGCGCCTAAAAATCACGCCACCGAGTATTATGAGACAATCGCTATGCTGTGCAGGTTTCAAAGAATTGGTTACCGCTCAGCGCATTGAAAGGCAATTTACACGTGGCCGCATATATACTTGCACCGCATATGACATAAACGATTTGACGTTCCTTCTTCGGGAGGCAGTGTATGTAACTCATTAGCAATCGGCTGACGCAAAGTTCGCGGGGATACGACTGCGCGTCGCGTGATCGCGTCACCGCGGGCACATTCGGAAGTCCTGAATTCTTCTCTCGTGCGAGCTTTTCTATATAGTACAGGGGGTCGGAGTTCGACCACCGATTTTTTCATTCTAAAACTGATGAGATATTTTGAAAGTTCCAAGCCAGTAGAGACGCAGTAAATTGAGTTTGTTCGTACAGCTTTTTAAAAAGTATACGTTATCCGCATCAACGCGCCCGATGTCTAATCGTTTTATTTACTCTCGCGCGACCTGTAATTATGGCCTATTATACAAAACGTCAGACCACGCGCGGCAATATTATTTTGCTTGTTACTCAAATTGCTCACTCTGCATCATAACGGGGCATTAAATGCTGCGAATATAGGCGTATCGCTCTCAAACGACACATATACCGAAAGATTATAAATTTTCAAAGAAATTCGGATACCATAATCAAATAGATATTCGAATGTACCTTGCAGATGAGCAGTTATGAATTTATATGGCGTAAATTAAGAGTAGTTATGCATTGTATAAGAATCTTTGAATGAAACTATAATGCTGTGGAGAATATTCAGGAAAAAAGATAAGATTATGACGACTAAACTGTTTAACTCGTCGTATAAAATATACTTGCACTTGATTATATCATGCATTAATATTGTTAAATTGCGACTAAGTCTGTTACACCTTTACGTCTCGGCTTTATCTTTTCTTCTCGGTGCTCTACATTCATACTAATCGCGTTTTTTTTATCTACCTGCGTTATGTTAATCAAATACGATGAAAAATCTGAACTGTTTTGAACACAATTAACGAACTGAACTTTGAAAAACAGCTTCAGATTAAATCGTCGAATAAATAATTTATTAAAAAGGCTAAATAATGTTTGTAATAGTACCACTTTACTTAAAGTTTGGCAACTGTTTCGAAAGCTGCCAAAATCTTTAAATACTAAGTTCTTATTATTGCGCGCGGATTGGCCAAAGATCAACAAATTATAAACAAATGAATCAATAGTTTGGGTTTTTTTTTAGAGTCAACGATATTTTTAATTGATCAGTAAACTAATCATATTTTGACTGATGTTTTTCAAGAACCGATAAGATATCAATTAAATACTTATGTAGTTAGAAGAACTTTAAGCGCTATTGTAAGCTACAATTATATTTGCATCATATTTCTTCGAAATGGTATATTGTTTCCTAAGCGTATATGTCACCCTTGATAGTAAACCGCAATATTTACTATGCCGTTTACAGAATCCCTATTTTGTCAGCAATGGTTTATGAATAATAGGTTTTAATACCGTTAAAAGCCATTGGGCAAGTCTCTCATATTCAAAGTATAATATTGTGACACTCGTATAGTGGGCGTATATATATATTACCTTACAGGAAAAGACGCAGAGGCCAATTAGTGTGATTTTGTATAAATTGTGTTTTACTTGGTCGACATGAAAGTTAATCAAACGCTAAGACTACGCTGATATGTATGCCTGTATGCACCTTTAAGTAGATTTATATCGAGTCCAGTAATACGCCTCGTGCTGTACATCACGCGGAATGTACTCGAATCTATTTATAAACAGGAGGAACTGTTTTTCGTCTGGAATTAAATGCTTCGATAGATACATAGTACGCATAGTATATGCATAGTACAATTCTTATTACAAAGGTGCGCCTATATTTTATTTCTATACGTAAATGTTTATGAACAGAACCTATAAACAATAAATTTATACATGTAAATTTTAATAATTAAAAGGTGTATTTTCATTCCAGCATGCAAACCTACAAGTAACGATATAGTAATGATCACTAAAAGTTTACGTGTCACGCGCAACATTGTATTTAATTAAAAAAACACACATGTTTTCAGAATATTCTACATGTTTCTCTTTCATTACCTCATATAAACCACACGCTTAAGAACAATTACCGTCCCTCGCGCGAGTTTCGCAGATCGAGAATCTCGTTCTAGAAAGCCAAGAGAAACTCATCATTCTTCCCTCTGCGCATAATTCCGAGAAACTGCATATAGCGATCGTCGGCTGCATTCTCTCTCTTCTGACCGTGATTATATATCTCGTCTCGCGCCAGACGACGCGACGTCACTGTAATGTAAGTGGCCTGATGCCTCGGCCGCACCGCGACACAGTTACTGCACAAACGCGCGCACGAGTGTAAGTGTAATACAAAGTGCGGAAGAAGATGCTCCGAAGCCGCGTCACCGCGATTTGAATTTTTCTGAAATATATACGTCATCGCGTAAAGTTATACACCCCGGCTGTGCATCACGAGAATATCTGCATGCGCGTCGACTAGGTTTATGTTTACTTTGTCGCGCCTCTAGTTGATTCAAGTTCATACGGATTTATATTGCGAGAAGAGGCTTGGTTGCATTTACAATGTTATTGTTGCCATAGTCGCGCGTCAATGGCCATATCGATGAGCGTCTATATCGTTATTTCTATTTAGTCCCCCACATCGGTCAGCTTAGCGATTGCCGTGCATCAAATTTTTTGTTCGTGCATTTTTCGTGACGCACCCTTGCGTATTTTTATACGATGTTAGATATCTTTATTATTCTTCCATGTGTATGCCATGTGTATGTCATTGATTATACGTATACAGCGTCGCATAATTGATAACGGCAAACAAAAGAATTGATACGAAGTTT
This sequence comes from Megastigmus dorsalis, assembly GCA_900490025.1. Lineage (NCBI taxonomy): Eukaryota > Metazoa > Arthropoda > Insecta > Hymenoptera > Megastigmidae > Megastigmus > Megastigmus dorsalis. The sequence goes on from UELU01144361.1 coordinate 89,452, forward strand.
AACTTTGTCGTATAGTTTATTATAAAGGTATTGAGAAATTGTGAGATAAGCTATAGGTACTATAAGTAATTATATAGTCCAACTCTGCAATATCTACATGACCTATAAATAATGCCCGATTTAAAAAATTTCCGTCAACAAATTAATTAAACAACCTTGACTTTCAAAAAATTCATGTATTCAACGTTACCCACTACTTCGCAGTACACGAAACCTTATAATTATCTACACAATCAATCAGGATTGTTGCTCGCTATTAACGATGAGGAAACGATATGCATTGCTTAACGTTAACAAGACCAAATCGATGAATAAATAAAAAAAGCCCGACATACGGCGTCAAATTGACAAATATCCCGCGCGGAGATCAAAACAGCGATACACGTAGACACACACACGCAGCAGCGACGACGAATCTCATCAATCCCTTTCAATTAGCCGAACTAAATCGCCGCGCGTCAGGACCAAGTCCCATCCCTATAATGATGCGCCCAAAGAAGCTTGCGAGCGCGTCATTTCTCACCAGACGGCCTCTGAATAATGCATTCTCGCGTCGACGCGGCGCGAGGAAAAAGAAAAGGCGGGAGGGTAGAAGGGACCTAGTGAATCGTGCGACCGGTCGAAATTACAAGCAGAAAAGCGAGGCCGATAATTCAATCGGCCACTCTCCACTCGACTACTACGTATATATACACGTATGCGTCTATCTCTCGTTGGTCTCTCGCGCGACAAAGGGACCGGGAGCAAGACTCGAGACTAATCGGCGTCGTTAGTACACGTCGACGTTGTACGTACCTCCACCGCAACACTGCTGTGTAGCGAGGATATAGAACCGAGTGGAACTCGTTCGCCTAACTTGCGACTCTATGTACGCGCTCGTATAACCAGTATATGTATGCCAAGCTGTGGAAACTCGGGAATAACCTTCGAGCCACGTGTATTTCGGGATTTTTCCTGGTGCGCGGGGAATTCCCTTTTTCTTCTATACGAGCTAAATTAATTTCATACATAAATTGACTTTTACTACTGATTCATATATAATATAATACGTTCTACGCTTATATAAATTGCAAAGAATCAAGCAAATGTAGATCAAGAGCTGATAACCTCATATGCGCGAGAATAACTTACTTGTAGGCCCTGGCGTATAGAATTTGGGAGACATTGCGACTCTTCATCCCCTACTCCAGACGCACATAATACTAATCAGCTTCTGGTTCTATATCCACTGCTCTCGACATCCATAAATAGTTACCGATCAATCACCGGTCACCACACCCGCTATAAGGCTCGCATATATAACGAACTCGATCAACATCGACTTGTGTGGAAAAATCCAAATCAGCAAGAAAGGACGCGGAGGAAGAAAAGAAAGGACTCGAGCGGCGCCCAGGCATAAAGCAAAGAAAGGAAACCGATATCGGAGCACACACACACACACACATTATTTATATAGAAAGATCGTATAAGTGATGTATGTAGCGCATAAGAGGGGGAATCGCTGCTACTGACACCAAGAGAGCTATATTTATAACGCGACAATTGAAAGGTACAAATGATCCTCCCTCTCTCTCTCTTTCTCTCAGGGATATGTACGATATAACGATTGGGGAAACGATCCCGCGTCGCTTCGTCCGCAAATTCGAACGCGCTTTGTATATATCTCGTGTATATATATATGTGCCTATAGGCGCGAAGGGTGCGCAAGAGCTTTCCTATGTGTTCTGTGGGTGTGCGTGTGTGAAGCGCGTGCGCGCGGTGTACCTATCTCTCGTTCACGCTCGGTTGGCCGATGATCGCTCAGCGAGAAAGAGCTGCGCGACGATTCTGATCCCTCGCGCGCTATATGCTATATATATATATATATTACACACACTGCGGTCTGCGTAACAAATTCTCTCCCCCTTGTTTTTCGCCCCGGTCTTCTCGTTCTTTTGTGGCCGCGACTTGGCGCGCCTAATATATACATACTCTCCGCAGGTATTGCGTTTGCTGTAGTATGTATAGGATTGTCGAAAATTTGGCGATTCGGCTTTGTGCTGGGACGACGCTCGAGAGATGCTGTTTTTTGTCGTTTTTTGGCTTTTCAAAGAAACTGACCGCTTAAGCATTGCATTTTTCGAGACTCATTATAGTCAGTCTGAGTTCATTCATCTAAGAATAGCGCGTATACGCTGCTACGATCTTCTTTCAAGAATGGCTAATGTATAAGCTATTGTTTTAGAGAGCTTGAATTTTGAAGCAATACATTTGGGGAGGATTGTCAGTTGCGGTGTAAGGAACGGTTTCGATGCGCGAAAATCTGTTGGCGCGGACAAAAAATCATTATTATACACATTCACTTTTTACAAGCATTGGATTGACTTTTGAACTATACATGGTTTTTCGTGCTGCATTTGAAAAGTTATACAAAAACTTTCGAGCGATCAAGGATATCGCGTGTTTAATTATACATCGGATACGCACAACAAACGATCAGCCAATGTATTCCATTGTGCATATAATTCTTTGACGAGGATCTTACTGCGCCATCAAACTATTTGTATCAATGTTGCCACAATTTATCTTCTCAACTCTATATACAAAACAAAAAAAAACGTGAAAAACCCTTCTCTTGAGTATTATACAAAAACTTCTAAAGCCGAATTGCAAATTTTTTATTTCGGTAATCTATAAACACTGAGAGTACGATTATTTGTCGTAAAAGAGCTTGCGACATCAGTCGCAGGAACGATCCATAAGGCAAAAGATGGGGTGCAGCCATTCAATAAAGGGCATTTTTCCGGATGCTGCAGTCGCGAGCTCTTTGTCCCGCCCTCGGGCGAATAATACGGAAACGAGCTCGATTCCTTCGATTTTCAGCCTCTTGCCATAATGCCGTCCCGGGTAAGTCTTTTACCGGCTTAGCGCGGCATCGTTCACGATCCCCTCCGGCCGAGTAGGTGGAACTGCCTCGTAAAAAAGTCAAAAGCATCCTTCCAGCCGTGCACACGCGGCGGACTCTTTCTCTCTCTCTCTCTCTCTCTCTCTCGCGCGCGCCTCTTCTCCGTCTTGCGTGGTCGTAAAAAAATATTCTCGCCCTCTCCCTGCAGCGGAGGCAATCCGACGCGCAAAAACGTACGACGGGTTGAGTCGAGGCCAGGGGCACAACTCACTCTGCTTACCTATGCCGAAATATCGCGGCGAATTGATTTTTTTTCCCTCGCGGTCACATTATTATTATACGATGCAAGGGGCCTTATATACGATCCTCGTACTTTTAATTTGATTGTTTCCTTTTTTTACGACTAAGCCGTTTCGCCTCTTTTTGTTTTTATTATCGATCGATATCGAGCGATTGCACACATCAGCATATTTATTATGGGAATAGGTGGGTTTGAAACTTGCCGGAGCGTTTTATATATGCAGATGTTTATTTTGGAAAACGGCTGGTGCTATATAGTTGCGATAAAAATAGGTTGCTCTGATATAATTTTAATTTATCTCGTTAAAAGTGCTGATACTTATCAATATTTAATACGCGTTCCTCCACTTTGCAAATAGAATAATTGGCTTGTACTCGCATAGATTCTATCATCCATAGTCGCTGATCGAGAAAAAAATCATATTTGATTTGTATCTGCATTATTTTGTAGTAATCTGATCAATGTAAAGTTCTCGAAAATCAAAAGAGATATACGAAAGAAACAGACAAATCTTCAAGGGAATTATTTCCGAGCTTTTTGCGACCAATAGTATAAATCATTTATGTTTTTTTGCATTTGCAAAGTCAATAAAAAGGAACTTACATTTTCAATTATAAATCATAGTTTTAAAAATGATGTATTGATCGTTAGAAAATTGAAATAAAAGTAAATGCACTTAATACTTTTTGTTGTTTTTACTTGTTATCAAAATTGTTAATTAGCGTTTTATTATCTATAAGCACACGTATATCAAATATAAATGATAAAATTAAATCGGCTACTTTATAAATGTATAATAACGAAATAAAATAATTTGTGTTTAAACCTTTATTACCCTTTTCTAGAGCCTTTACTATACAACTACGATCAATTAACAATTAAAATAAAAATAGGCAGAGCAGCAAAAGACTAAAAACAGATGGTCTCCCCTTTGTATAACAATCGTGTTACAATAAACTTGTATAATATAGCATTAAAAATACCAAAAAATATATACTTCTACGTAATATCCTTAACTAGTATATTTTCACAAGTGTAAATCTATTGTGATTACAGTAAGACAACAAATTTACAACTCTTTCTTGATAATTTGAAGGTCAACTTTTAATATCCTAAATTTGCTGGAAACCCCGAAATTATAGCTGCATTGATATTAGCTGTATATTTACAACGTTCGCTTGCATCCTTGATATTCAGAACATCTTACCTAATTATTATATGTGATTACTTACGAAATCTAAAATAATTTACAACATCCGAAGAAACATCAATATTTTTATATTTGCAGTTTAAGTTTAAATTTATAAACAATTAAGAATATTAGAGTCTTCAGCTTTGCAGGATTAACTATGCTGAAAAAGTGACTAAAGTTAAATAAATGCTGTATTTATCTTTAAAAGAAATATTCTGTTGTAATTTTTGAAAGTTAATATAAGCTAAAATAATTTTAAATGAGAACGGCTTTCACTTTTTCCGAATAACTTATATAAGTTACAGCGTGACAAAAGTATCTTGAAATAATATAAAAAATAGCATATTATACTGGCAATTTTGCAGTGAAAAATGAAGATATACTTCTGAATCATGACTTCTCAATCGTGAGAGTCAATATAAGATGCGTATACTCGCGCGAGTTACGTATTTCGCTCTTTACGCCGATCTTTCCAATGCACATTCGCATATATACGGTTTTCTTGAAGGCAATCGCTTAACACACGAAAGAAAAAGAGAGTAAGAAAGAACAGGCACCGCATGCTAATCAGATACTCTTTTCTCATACAAAGCGCCTGCTGAATTCGAAAAACAAAGACGAGCTTACTTCTTTCGCAAAGCTATGCCTGTAGATTCTTTGTGAGCTTGTTAACGGGTTTTAAGACAGTTTACACGCGAACAACGCTGGGACTATTGTATCTAGGATAATCTAATTTGTTGCACATCAGATTTTTAATTTGTATTATTGAAAAAACTTTAATCGGAACGTTACGAGTGTAGTTGTATGAATAAATAAATATTTGAGAAAATAAATTAGGTAATTTTTTGAAATTTTAACCCACTTTTTCGAAGTTGTCTATATAAAAAAATTGTGATAAATTATTGGGCCACAAAATAAAGGATCATTTTCTAGAAAAAAAGTATAATCATATGAGTACTGCTGCACGGTGCGCTATGCTATTAGAAGTCGGTAAGGAAGGTTGTTTCTTGCACTTCTAAATAATCTGGTAATATAGGTGCGCATAACTGTGGTAATACATAATTCTTGAAATTTTAGCAAGTTCCTATCGTTGCATACAAAAATTGTATATTCATAGCAGCATATAATCAGCAAGTATTATACATTCTGTGTTTTGTACAACTTTATTTTTCGTAGAATATAATCTTCAAATTTTGGAAGAACTTATTTTTGAATAAAAAAATGACTAAATACTTCTAATTTAAAGAATTATCGTTTATCGAATATTTTAAAAAAAATTTTTATAATTATGACCCGGTTGATTCAAAAGAAACTGATTTAGAATTTACCTATCGATTAAATAATAATATTTGAAAATAGTTCTGTAAATCAGACCGAATAAAGTGATTTTCTATTGATGTGCATTTAGAAGGAGAAGATTATATACCACAATGAACGTAAATCGAATGCTGAGCATTGAATCTTTATATCCTGTCAATTATTGGTTTCGCGCTTGGCTTTTCGCCAACTAGTGAATATAGCTGATTTAACGAGTCGGCGTAGCTTATCAATTGCTGACTCCGCATTGATTCCATTATATGCGCACTCGCCACTGAACTTGACTAGTATAGATTCATTTTCAATATTTCATGTTGCGTAATTTACGTAATTCATGGTCAAATTAATTTTTCTCACACTGAAAACGCAAGTGTTTTTCATTCAAAGAAGTAAATTAAGCGGTGCACTTGAAAAATAAATGATTTTAGTTGAATATGAAATTATAATTATGAATATAATCTTTTGACAAACTATATTAAAAAAGATCGTACCTGAAACGTTTTTAATGACAGCTAACCATTTATTTATCATGATCTACTGGAAATTATTATCAATAAATTTTCTAGTAATATGAAAGCGGTTTTATATTTCATTGTATGTAAATAATATACGTTAGAATTATGAATTCTGTTTTAATCAATTAAAATTAATTATAAATAAATATTTGGATGATTCTCGATCGTTCCCTAGTCATTTGTTTTGAAGTAGAACAATTGTCACAATCGAAGGTGAGAGCTGAGTACGCAATTCCAAGAATGACATAACTCTAAGCGATAATAACGTCCAATCCCACGCAACTTTCGGTTCCACGGTACGATGCCACGTTTCCTCCAGCTACCATACCATCCGAGCCGCGCTCCAAATAATTCCGAGATATAATAATTCAAATCCACCCGCGCGCGTAACTCGTTACCAGACGTCGCTACGATCGCTCGAAAAAGATGGCGTCCACTCGCAGTGCTGCCAGTCTGCATAAGCGGAAGTCGAGCGATTGACCGAATGACGTCAACGGGGACGCCGCTTCAGTAGCGCGACTCCCTCCAAAAGCGCGTACCGATTGGCAGCCCTGGCCTCGAATGGAGCGAGAATGAGAGAGAGAGAGAGATAGAGTCCCACGGATAGTAGACCGCGGCTGTGGTAGTTTACAAATAAAATGGCCGATACACGGAGGCTACTTTGTACGGTGCGATAAAAATGTGCGCGAGGATAGCGCGGTATTATCAGGTAGAGGAGGAGCGAAACTCGAGGTAGCGCGCAGAAACGCGCGCGTCTGCTGCGCCTGTACATATACCCGGACCTGAATTGGTCCTCTGATGCTCATCGTCACCAAGACGCTGCAGCAGGGTGGTAGCGAGCTCTCGGAAGCCGTGTCCAGGAACAGAGCGAGAGAGAAAAAGAGAGGTCAAGCCCTAATAGCATATCAGCCCACGGGGGACAACGTACACAAAATAATAGAGCTGAGTAGGTCTGCCGCCAACAGCAGCAGCACCGCCGTCCGCCGCCTTCGCGTGTGTCTGCGCACGCATACACGCGCACGCACGCAGGCCTGCACGAGAGGGACAGACAGAGAGAGAGAGAGAGAGAGAGAGAGAGAGAGAGAGAGAGAGAGGAGAACGAGAAGCACACAGGCAAGGCGCGGAGCAGAGCGAGTGAGGTATCCATGATCCAGCGGCCCGGAGTGGGAGTGGGAGCGAGAGCAAGTTAGACGCACACCAGTATAGTACATATCGGGCGCTCTCCGTCTTTCTCTCTCTCTGGCCCGCGCGCGCCTCTACTAGCCCCGGGGAGAGCGACTACTACCGACTCCCTTTTGTGTGTGCGTACGTGTGCCGTCGTAGTCGTGGTCGTGGTCGTGGACGTTCGTGTGCCGTGTAGCCGTAGTCGTTGCGCTCTCGGTGTGTGCTCGTGTGTGGCGTGCACGCACGAGGCCCCGCGTGTGCTGCCGCAGCCGCCGCCACCAGCAGCGCTCTGCCTCCAGGGCGACGGATCTCGTGGAGTCGAGGCGGCGCAGAGCCCAGCGCGGTTCCGGAACGGAGTCGCGCCTTAACCTCGCCATCACCGCCGTGGGAGCGCCACCGCGCCAGACACGGGGGGAAGCTACGCCGAGGGAGCGAGACGTGCTCATACTCTTTCTCTCTCTCTCTCTCTCTCTACTGTATACGTGCGCCAGTGAGCGCGAGCGAGACGGAGCGCGCTCCGCACCGTGGACAAAGTGCGCAAGAGAAGAGGAAAGAGAGAGAAAAAAAAGAGGGAGCGAGACGTGGACGCCGACGCCATCCTCTGGGAGATAGTGGACACGAGGATAATAGGAGGAGTCCGTTGGAAAGTGAACGCCGGCGTCGCGAGTGAGCGCGCGCTTTGTCAGTGTCGGCCGCGGCCGCCGCCGAGGCTCAGCCGCAATCGTTTTTCTTCCTTTGCTATCTCGATCAGCGGATTTCCCCCTCCCTCCGCGTGCCGTGCACAAGTGTGCGAGTGAGAGAGACAGTGTGCTAGACTATCTCCGCGCAACACACAGCCATAGAAGCAGCAGCAGCACAGCACACACGGACGCAACGAGTTACACGCACACACAGTCGAAGGGGGAGAGGCGCGTATATACGCCGACACATCTCTCTCTCTCCTCGTGTTTCCTCTTTTCACTTTCGTTACCGCCTGCCCGTGGAGACGTTGTTGTTCTTTAAGGTTATCGAAACGGGGAAGCCGCGGCAGCGCGGAGACGCTTCGGCGGGTCGAGGATTGCCCAAGCCGTGTGCGGTGGGTCCGGCGCGGGGGGTGCGCGCCTCAGTTTGTTTGGGGGGAGGTGAGGAGGACTACTGCTCTTGTGTTTTGGAGCTAGACTGTTTTTAATTTCTGATTTTACTCCGATTTTTTCTTCGCTTTTAATTTTTTTTTTATTTGGTGCACACCTTGTGTAACTGGAGGTAATCGAAGGTGAGCGAGGGACTGATATGATCCTCGCCGTCGACGAGCCTGAAATTTGGGATACTGGAGCGTGACACATATCTTGCTCTGGAGCCATTAAAGATTTTCCCCGCTGACCAGTTCGTCATTGTGGAGCAGGTGGTTGGCCCTGAAGATGTGTTGACTACAGATAGTGAAGAGCCTACAGTCACTACGGCTAGTAGTCAGGCCAACGCCTCGATCACCACTTTGACGAACATGTGCACCACACCCGGGAACACCGGTTCCGGGTTTGGCTATGCCACATGGTCATTTAGCGGACCCGGAAATGATAGCCGGGAGAACACACAAAGTGACATTGCCGGTACCATCAGTTACGCAGCAGTTAACAACAATCAGGATCAGGGATCTAGCCCTAAGATACAGATCGATGTTAAACCAGCAAAGATACAAAATAGTGCCCACAGAAGAACCATGTTTACTATGAATGAAAGCTGCCAACAAACACCCACTACAACGCATCACGGACATACAGGAGCTCATAATCAAACTTCCCACGTAACCCACGTCAGAACGAAGAAACATCATGATGTATTTGCACTAACTTGTGACAAAGGTGGCTGCAACTGTGATGCCCATCACTCGACACCTCCACCATCCCTCTTCCCTAATACATTAGTTTTTGCTACAGATAAACATACTATGAGCAAGCATTTTATGACTCCAATAGGTCCTTTACAGCTTACAGCAGAAGAGTGCAACGAAATCCTGATGAAGAGAGCAGCAGCAGCATCCAGCCAGTCCAATTCCAACAATGTGGCATCAAGTCAGACGGATACTACCCACTTTGGCCATGTTCTCACTCATGTAAATACAACACAAATAGATACTAAACCTAATAAGCAGCAACAAGACATGGGATCGCAAGTTCGTGTACCCAAGGAAAGGCCGTACTCTTGTACAGAGTGCGGCAAGTCCTTTTTATTAAAGCATCATCTCACTACTCATGCACGAGTACACACAGGGGAACGGCCTCACATTTGCGTACACTGTGGCAAGAGTTTCGCGCACAAACACTGTCTTCATACTCATCTTCTACTCCATAGCGCTGAAAGACCCTTTCAGTGCCGGGAATGTAAAAAATCCTTCACATTAAAGCATCATCTGGTGACACACACTAGAGTACACACGAGAGAACGACCATTTGTCTGTCCTGAATGTGGCAAAGCCTTTCCCTTGAAACGTCACCTCGTGACACATAGTAAATTCCATACAGGGGAACGTCCCTTTGTCTGTGAAGAGTGTGGAGAATCTTTTGCTCAAAAGGAACACTTGACCATGCACTCGCGCTTCCATGGCAGCTTGCATCCATTTGTTTGTCCTGATTGTGGCATGAGCTTCCAGAGAAAGTTCGAACTGGTTAATCATGGACGTCTACATGGTAGGATACCACACTCTTGTTCAGTCTGTGGAAAAGAATTTCTGCAGAAGAGAACCTTACTGGCACACATGCGGCTTCATACTGGAGAAACACCTTTTGCATGCACTGTCTGCGGTGAAGCTTTTCCAAGGAAGTCTGATTTAATAGCCCACTCCAAGATTCACAACAGCAGTAATGCTGATTCGGACACAAAACCCTTTACATGTCGGTGAGTGTTGATATTCGACACTAAAAAAATGTTTACATGACGTAATATATTAACTTATCCTTTATTTATCTTTTACAGAGAATGTGGACTAGAATTTACTAACAGGGAAGCCCAGACATTGCATTTAAGGTTACACTCAGCAGATAGAACACTAGTGACTGATCTTTGTGGACTCGCAGCAACATTTCAACAGACAACAGGACATTTTCTTACCGCTAACACCTCCAGTGCTCATCAGGTAATTGTAATGAAACACTTACTTTAAATAGCAATGTAGCTTATTAAGCAAATATATTTTTAATGACGTGCTTATAGTATATCAAAAATAGTTATAACTCTCATCCAAAAGAATATTCTAGCTGGATGGAATTTTTTATTATGTTTATCATTAAATATTTGCAAACATGAAAATAATATTCATGATGAAACAATAAATGAATGCTTATCTTAGCATTTACATCCATAGTATTCAAATTCATATCTTATTACTTAATAGTATCATAATATTGACATCATTAAACTAAGTTTGTATCCTAAAGCATAAAAGCTGTAAATAATTATGATGTATAAAATTTATAGATTGTGAAGTAGAAGCTTTGAGCACTACTTCTATTCAATCATAAATATAAACAGTTGGTGAAGGTCAGGTAGAAAGACCATTTTCTGTTCAAAAATTCCATTTTAAACTATCAAGAATTTCATAATTCTATTCATTCATTCTTTTTAATTTCAACATAAAAAAAAATTTGCATGAAATTATTTAAAGATATATATAAAACTAAGTTCAAATTTAAATATTTTCATAATATAATAAAAAAAATTGTTTATATATATATATATATGTGTGTGTGTATATATATGTATTGTAAACAAATAAAATTATTAATAAAAGCAGCATAAGGTCTGCTAACATAAATTTTTAATTAATGATCATCCTTTATAAGTTTAAGTCATAGACATTTATGTTTGACCCTTGGGAAGTTCTATTTCTAACAATCTTACTATGAATATCATCGTGATAATGCTAGTTAACATTAACAAATTTTTTTAAATATTTCAATCAAGTATTTGATAAAAAATGTTGGCATGGTTCTTGGAAAAAGATTATTCAAAATCATACTGATGATAAATATTTACATTTTAAAAATGCCATAGTAAATAATCGAACAATTCCAAATCTGTAGTAAAAGAAAAGTAGTTATAACAGTAGCAGTCAATAAAGTGAAGAAGTGTTATCGACAAGGCCAAAAATGATCAATGAAGCGTAAATACCAAAACGCCGTAATAAGTAAGGGTCTAAGCAACTAAACACGGTAAAAGCCTTATCGATAGCTCCTCTTCCAGTCTAATTCTCCACGATTAATAAAGCAGACACCTTCTAATAGTCGAAACATTCGTAGATGAACGGACCATTGGGCGGGTCGAGCGTGAGCCACATGCACGGCGCCACCCAAACTTCGCCTCCAGTGGGACCCAAGCCCAAGCCTCACCTCTGCCCTGACTGCGGCCGAGGCTTCGCACAGAAGCATGGCCTCTCCCAGCACCAGCGCCGACACACGGACGGCAGCTGCCACATCAGGTCGCACGTCTGCGACAAGTGCGGCAAGGCCTTCTTCCAGAAGAACCACCTGCTGCTCCACCAACGTCAGCACATGGACCCGCCGCCGAGCATACTGCGCCAGCAGCAGAGGCAAGCCGCCCAGGCGGCGGCCCAGGCTGCTCAAGGCAACGCAAGCTCCGGTAGCGGAGGCACTCAGGTGATCACTGTCGACGGCTCGACCTGCAACGTTGACACCAAGGCCATCGCCTTGCAAGCGATACAGCAGGTGCAGCAGCAGCAAGCCGCTCAGGCAGCTGCTCAGCAGCAGGCGCAGCAACAAGCTGCCCAGCAGCAACAGCAGCAGGCCTCTCAGCAGCAGCAACAGCAGCAGGCCGCCCAGCAACAGCAGCAGCAGCAACAACAGCAGCAGCAGGCGCAGCAGCAGCAGCAGCAGCAACAGCAGGCGTGTTCCGTGGATACTAAAGCAATACAATTGAACGTCACCATGTGAGACGATTTTACGAAAAGGGATGACCGTGGGCGAATTGCTCCCAAGTCGTTAGCGCACTCACACCCGATGCCACCACTGAACCCTCTGCACGCACTTCTCTTGTACTAACAATAACACAATAGTTATATTTATTATCTCTAGAATTCAAGTATGATGAAATAACCGATTTTATTACAAGACAAGAGTATATATACATGAAGACAACAAAAAAATTATACATATTCTAAGTATGTAAGGCTTGTAACAAGAAAATAAAAGTAACCATATATTAGTGTTTTACATATACTTTATATATTATATATAAATATTTACTTTAGATACGTATAAATAGTGGAGGATGATGACGACGCGAGTGTTTTTTCAGACTAATGTTCTGCTACTGCTCTGCTACATTAAATTTTGCGATAAAGAGAAAACTAATGCTAGAGGTTAGCTGCCTTATAACCACGCACTGTATGAAAGCCATTCATATTAATTTATTTCTTTCTTTCCAAGAACTCCTTTGTAATATTTGCTGCTCAACTCTTTATTTTATAGAAAACTATGACTAATTCATTTTAGTACACGAGACTATACTCAAACCTTTATGCTTTGGTTCCGACAGTTATGAATATATAGTAAATATGTATTATTTCTTATTGTAAGATCTGGAATTACACCGATTTGTAAAGATAATAGAAAGAAATACATTATTTGAACCTAAGGTGGCGCCGTGCTCCGAACGCGTTGAAAAATAAGCGAGCGCGCGCAAAGGCAAATGATAGAGAGAAAGAGAGAGAGAGAGAGAGAGAGAGAGAGAAACGAAAGGTAAACAGAGGAGAGTGAGGAGGGGGTGGCAGACGGTGTGCACTTACGAGGCATCTGAAATCACAAAGGCGCACGATTCTCATTGCGACGCAACACGTTGTCAAACGTCTCGCGACTACTATCTTTCGAAAAAAATCCTCGAAGATCAACCATGCTGTTTTTTTAATGAATTTTGAATCAGGAAATCGAGCCGTATTATGTCTGAATTTTTTTCTGCTTTCCAATGAATGAGGAAAAATGTTATGGAAACGTACGTTTTTTGTTTATCATTTATTTTATAATAGTTTATTATTTTGTAAAATTTATTTATAAAGTAATGGTTACATATTTAAATCCATATCTCAGAGTAAAAAAAATTGTATACAATAGTACAAATAATGGTTCTTAAATACTACCTTACTGCAGAGCTATATAAACGCTTAATTTACATACTTTGTTTTGAAATATTTTTCAATAATAAAGTATCTTTAAGAAAATAATTGTAACATAATAAAATTTAATTTCCCACGCTTGTATATCTGACGTCTGTAACTTAGAGTTAATTGCATCAAAGCTCTGATTAAACTTTTTCATATTTAATTTTAGTTACCTATTTAAATATGTATTCACTTGCTTTATATGTACATACTTTATTTAAATTTATAAACTTGTTACATGATAATTATACAAAATATATAGCCCTCAATATTAATTTAACATTATATTTTTCAAAAAATAAAAAAATTCGGAATATCAAAGCGATTATAGAACATATTTTTAATATTAAATGAAGCAATTTTAAAAAAATTGTTTTGTACTAAATAAAAAAGCGCTATAAACTCCGCTTTTAAAAATTATTGTTTTGTAATAAAAATTACTGTTTTTTAAGTTTAGAAATGAAAAATTTGCATTCCAAAATAAAGCGGTTCAATTCCCTGTTTTAAATATGAGGGTTGATAAACGGCTGCATTTAATTTGTAAATGGGAATGAATGCCGAGAATATATGCGATAATTATAATACCACACTATTGTACGATGTAAAGAAAGAATATTGTTTCCCACACGTTCATATTTTTACATACATTTCCTCATTGCTTATAATTATTTTACTTGAAACGATTTAATTTTGTTCTGTGTAGAGAAATAGTTACTTCTATGAATTAAAATTTAAAAAAATAAAAATCATTTATATTACATTTGAATTGTACTATACTGATTTTAATAAACTATCACGTTAATTATTATTTACAAAACGTACTGAAACGACCAAACTTCGATTTTAAAATATCAGTACTTTTAAGAATTCAATTTGTTAAAGTCAGTATATTTACATTAGAATGGTGTTTTATCGTTCCTTTTAATACAAGTAAATAAAAAAGAATTAAGTCATAAATATATACCAGAACATGCAATATACTTTAACCTATTTTGGTTGTTCACTGCTGAATTGTAATTTTCATCCAATATTTCCTTGTAGGAAGTTTATCATAAATATTTTAGTAAAGAATTTGTAAATACTAAATTGTCTTAACAAAGTTTTAATTAACAAAAAAATTGCACAAAATTTTACAGTGCATCCTTGTACTGTAACAATAGATTTTATTTACTTGCAGTATATTTATTTAAAATAAATATATTATACATAAGAATAGAATATTCAGTATCATTAAACTCTATCAATGTGCCCGAAACTTGTTTTACGAATTGTGTATAACATATTTTATTTTTAAACATCAATAAAATGTGCCTCTTAATTTCTCTCTCTCTCTCTCTCTATCTCTCTCTCTCTCTCTCTCTCTCTCTCTCTCTCTCTTCTCTTAATGTATTAGTTTTAGATTTCAGAATTTGAAATCGTGTTCTATATCGCAAAGTTTTATTCATTACAAATAGCAGTTGGACGGGTTTCTTTCAATGCAGATTTATTTGCTCGCGTCTTCAATGATTTTATTTTGATTTTGGAGTCGTGCGAAGCAATAGTTATACATAAATAGAGGTTGCAGAGCAGTGGCTGGGAATAAATGATAATCTTTGTATGTATATTTTTACGTTCTGTCTGTATTACCTTATCCTTTGTAAAAGTCCGTTGTCATACTCGCTTTGTTAATTTTTAAGATGAATCAAAACGCGTGTATGAAGTAAAGATGATAATTTTTGCGAGAACTTATACATATGAATACAGAGTTTTATCGTGAAAAAAGTTGTTGCTATTGTATTATAAAATTATTACGAAGCTAAATAATAAATATAAATAGAAATTAACTGTATTTTATTTAGCTCAGGAATCACTTTTAATTATTTCAAACACATTTCTCAAAACATTTAACTTTATAATATTCATCATAGACTAAAGAGATATAAAATATGTATGATACATAGCAAAATATATTAATGTTCAAAAGTTCGCGTACTGCAGAAAAAGAAAAGCATTTCTAATCAAATCATAAATAAATAATAACAAGAAATTTTATAAATAATGTAAACATTGTCAATTTACTACTATAAGTAATAAAACCAAATGTGGATTATTACTAGCAGATAAATGATAAAGACTGTATCAAATCTAGTTTCATAATTAGTTTTCTTAATAATAACAACAATTTTTTTCACAACGAAACTAATTGTTTTGACTATATCATAAAACCAACTAATAAAAGTCGTGCGAGTTGTCTGAACATTTACGAGGGAAAGAAGAAATAAAGTGTTTCGTGTAACGTATACGGAAAGACGCTAACGAATGCTTTAATGCCTCGTAATAGATCGAGTGTAGCTTTTTTCCTGTGTGTATATCTGAATGAATATTTCGCACGTACGAAGGACGGTTTTTCCCTCGTCATCTCAGATTCGAGGACTCCTCATTTTTTTTTCTTACGTGTTTTCGAATGAGAGCGAAAAATGAGGCAGATTCTCGTGTTACACATAAAAGGAAAGAACGCTCATGTAAACGTTTCTAGAACGTGTCATTTTTTTTCGTTCATACGTTTAGAGTAAGAAGAAAAAGTGTGTGTGCTTCTATAAATAAGCTGCGCTTCGCATTTTTCACTTGTAAAATAGAAATGTTCTACGATTACAACACTGCGGCTAGTTACGAGCATATTTTATTTCATCAGCTGCGTACCCTTCTAATCTGATTCTTCAGTGTTTAACGTCTTCGATAGTTTTGGAGAAAATTTCTTTTGTCTCACTTTTGCGTGATTATTGATAGAGTCAATTTTTATTGCGCAAGAAGTTAAATATTTTAAGTTGTTTTCGCACTTTTCATATCAATGAAAATCACCTAAGAGGGCGAAAAAAATTTTTTCTAAAATATTTGAAGGTGCTTCACATTGCTATATGAAAAAAATTCTTGTAAAAAGTCCCATATTTCATTAGATTTGTCCTATGATAGAGAAAACCGTATTATATAATGTGGAAAAATTGTATACTAATCAAATTGGTAATGTTTTCCTCGCCATGTTATAAAATTGTGTAGGACAATTTTTTAATAATACTAAAATCATGCGACTATTTCCAACAATTTTTTTCTGAATATACCCAGAAAATAATGTACGTACATGAAAATAATCAGTTTTGTATTTTATGTCAATAATATTCCGATTGAAAAAAACTTCTAAAATCGTATAAACTTTTATAAATCCAGGTTAAATGCACAAAATGCATGATAGGAAAATCGTAAATTCAAGGTTTCTATAAGCTCTTTTAGTTATCAAATAAATGATAAGCTTAGTACGTTTAATACCTTTATTTTTACAAATTAGATAAAATTCTAAATTATAAATTCTTTTTTTTGTTAATTAAAAGGCCGAATTCAATAAGGGAATAAGTGCAAAAAAAATTGCGCTCACTCCTCGATTATAATTTTTATCTAGCTAAACTAATTATTGGATGAACAAAAACGGAAGATATAAATATGTATCACAATGATCTTGATGGCCATACATTTTTTTAATTCATTTACAAAATTTTCATTTTGATTCTTAAACTATACTTAGACGCGTTTTTAGTTATGCACTCCGTTATTGCATCTGACCTTTCAATTCCATATCCCCTAAAAATGGTCTAATAATAATGTGCTAAACTGTAACAATAATCACCTGAAAAATTTGAATAGGGAAGATAACTGATATTCAACTAATAGTATTTTGTAATAGGTCATGGCCTAATTTATAAACATTTAAAATTTTTAGGACACCTACAAAATTGAAGAAGATATGGCACTTTAAAGTTACTGTGATGTCCGCAACTTCCTTTGAAGTTATATGCTCTATAACATCATTAAAGGAACTATGGCATATAACTTACGTAAAATCACTTTTTTTAAATTCCTAAAAGTTCAAAAATTGTTTCAAGCTTTCTATTATTTTGATGTATTCCACTCGATAAACAGATTTGTTAATCTTCCCTATAATGATTATTATCAACAATTTATACAAAATTAAGTCAATATAATTGATACTGTGGCATTCATTATTTAAAAGACCTTACAAAAAATAATATTTTACGCTGAAATTAAATAAAAATAGAGATATATTTTAAATTGATATTTTAAAAACCTCAAAACCTTAAAATATTAAGAAAAATTTTGATTTATAATCTGTCGTCTATATCTCCTTAGTCGTCAGCTATTCGTGAAAACAGTATTTTCTGGGTATGCGCGTACGTGCTCTTATCGTTTTCTAAGTGTGTAGAGAAACAAAAAAACAAATTATTAAAGGAAAATGGGCCAGGCCGCGATGCACGTGTGTGATCTATATGAAGAAAAAAAGAACGAGCAAACTTTTGCGTGTGTGAGAAAAAGAGAAATGTTATAAGCAGGAGATAGCGGAGGGAAAGAGGTCGGCGAGAAAAATCGCAAAATGCGCCCGCGAGGAATGCCATTGTGCGCCGCGTGCGCTGTATAATACTTCTTATATGTGTACACGTTAAACGTGTGTGTGTGAGAGAGATTGCGCGTGTATCTGTGTGTATGCGT
Source organism: Megastigmus dorsalis (assembly GCA_900490025.1). Taxonomy (NCBI): domain Eukaryota; kingdom Metazoa; phylum Arthropoda; class Insecta; order Hymenoptera; family Megastigmidae; genus Megastigmus; species Megastigmus dorsalis. The sequence continues at coordinate 107,503 of UELU01144361.1, forward strand.
GCGCGTGTGTATTGCGCGAGTGCACGTCACTCCACCTTCGCATCTGCAAAAAAAAGCTGAAGCATATAGAAAACGAAAGAGAGGCCGATAGCGACGAAAATTATGTAGCGTCTAGAATAGTACCGAAAAAAAAATCGATAACAATGTGCTCTATCGTATTTTATTTACGATTTACCTCGTGGATAAGCCTTAGGCAGACAAAATAACATGCAAATAAACGATTAGTTCTTTTCTTAGATGCGCTTCCTGCCTGTTGTCATTATTCTCTTTTGAATATTGTTTTTATGTCTTTTTCGTTTTGGTTAGTTTTCTATTGAAATTTATCTATTATGAAATTATAATCATTTCTCCGTACAGATTTTTTTTTTGGCTCACTGCAGTATATTATGTTCTAATAAAGATATTTTGACGATGAACGCGAATGTTGGATGAATTTTGAAACTGTTTTTAACATTTTATTGATATCATCCTTCGATCAAGTGAGGGTTGTCAATTCGTTATAATCTGCTTTTCTATTTTTTTAATAATTATTTTCAATTATCTTAAATGATTTAGAGATTTTGAAAGTACTTATTTTTTATTCTAAAATATGGTTGTTTATTAAAGAAAAACTTGACAATTATCTTCATAATTTTCTAATTTGTTTCTAAAATTGTATATAATTACAGTTGATAATCTAAGGTAATCAAAAAAGCGTATCTTTATTTGTTATAAGATGTCAATGATGAACTTAAATAATTTTGACTTTATAAATATGTATTTTATTCAATAATTTAGCAGATATAGTTAAATGAGAACAAAATTTTATTATGAATGTATTCTACAAAAGTTTTACATTTAAATTTCGATCACTTCACGTTCACAAAACAGAAATATTTTTTAAAGTTTACTCGAACATTACCTAACATAGATTTGTTAAAAGTTATATTAATATTAATCAATAACTGTACTGTAACAAAGAATAGATTTACATAAATATTATTTAATATTCGCCTACAGTATAATTTTTCTTAAATTAATTAAAATTGCTACTGAAGACTTAAATTTTATAAAGTACTTCAAGTATAATTGTACTTTTTTTTACAAAGTAGGTATGTACTTTTGAAACAAACTTAAATAATACTTCAGAAGGGAATAGTTCAAAGTTGTTCATTTTTAGTAATAGATTGACAGAAAAATTTAATTTAAATGTAATACATTATTCGCATGAATGCACATAATAAACATTGGTTTATATCAGTAGAAAATGACAGGATGTAGTCAGACTTATATAATACTTTCGTGATTTATATTCCGCGCATTATATCATTCTTTTATTTATATATTATACTTTATCAGTTTATCTTCATCATGTATTTCAATACAATTCGTGTAACTTATAAGCTTAAATTTAAAAATTATCTCTGGGATTATTTTCTCTCCTTGTAAATACGCTGTTTACGAAGCAGATGAACATATTATTTAATCAGTAGGTATTCGCAGAATTTATTGTCGAGGCAATTAAGACTTTTCGAAAAGTCTGCAGTTCTTATCACGGAACGTTTAAACATTCGCTCAATTGTTCAAATGTCTATGAGGATTAAAAAAAAATTAAAAACTAGTTAATTGTATAAAATAAATAAAACTTGAATTTCATCAGCACTTCGACGATTTTTTTAATATATTCTAATGTTTTTAACTACATCGTGCAACGATCCATTTATTGAGAACCTCTGTTACTATATACTTTGTTAATTCATAAATCGTACAATTGACTTTTTATATTTCCATCAATACAACTAGCGCGCTTTGCTTAAATAATCGTACTAAAATAACTCTTCAACGAGTAATAATTTAAGTAGTTGAGCTGAATTGAATGTTTAATAAGAACAAGTTTACATCCAAGTATAAGCAGAGTATGTATAGGATACATAAATTTATTATTTAAGAAATGTATGCGGGAATCTTAGTTTTTCGTTCAGACGTGCACTTGTCTATTAATAATAACACGACCGTACTGTATATTCAAGGAAAAAAACTTTAATACCGCATGTGTAAAATAGGCGCTCATGCATTTTTCAATACAATTGACAAATTAAAAATTTCTGGATACTGAGAGAATACTACACTTTTGTTTTTATCTACTCTATTGCCCCTTGCGTTGTTGATTTGCAATTAACAAACAAAACTATTCATGATGATACAATAAGAGGTATTATGTTTCATAGCATCAGAATATAATTATATCTATTTTTCTTTAAGTAAAGGATAGTCTTCAGACCATCTAAAATATTAAGCTTTCTTAAACAATCTAAATACTTATAGGAATCGATTAATCGTACAAATAATAGAGAAGACGTATAAGGTATGAGCATCGCAACAAAACCAAGTTAACAAAACTTTTAAACTAAAAATAATCTAGCGTAGCGCGTAAGCCACGCATATCTTTTAGGCGATATACAGAATAAAAGATATTCTAACCGTATCTCCATGAATCCTTTTTGAAACTCAACGGGCTTTTCTTTGTTCGTGAATCACGCGTTAGGCGCACGTGAGAGTTTGAAAAAGGAACGTGCGCAGATGGGAAGATAAGAGCGCGCGCGTCGCTCCTCTCCGTATTAAAAAAGAACATCCGTAATAGAATTAAAAAAAACTACTACGCCGCGCGGAACGTTGATCGTTAATAAAAACCTCGAGGCAACTACCAATGATTCATTAGCAACAAATACAGCGCATTATCGATAGCTCCAACGGACAACTAGCCGAACGCACATTTCAGCTGGATCCACGATGCAGAGACTACAACGCAAGTGTAATATATAGGAATATAAGCGTCGTGCGGAGCACATTATATCCGCTCTTCCGTTCGTAAGTATCCTATATGTAAGCGAGGATCGTGAGGATCGTAAAGTCGCGCTTCGAAATTTCGCGCCACCTGGCGATCGTGTCCGCAAATAGGTGGCTCGCAGCGACGCGCACGCGCACGCCGGACTCATCGCACTCTCTCTCTCTTCTTTTTTGTTCGCGCAATCTCCGTCTGTCTCTCGCTTTCCTACTGTTTGTTTTCGGCTTCTCGCTCTCTCTAACACACGATCCTCTCCGTTCCCCGTAGCTCGAGTTGGCAGTTCTTTTTTCGAATTTCAATGCACGCATCGATAGAGCATGCACCCATCTATGCATTCGTCAAGAAATAATGTCGTGAAAAGGGAGGATACGCCTGCCATGCAGCGGACAACGCTTCTTCCCTTTGTTCCACTGTCTTTTACTCGCTCCGCGCGCGCACGATCGCTTTTTATCGGAGTTTCTCTTTCTCTCTCAAAACACCCGTATCTCTATACCTGTATATATGTCGGAGCAGAGTATATACATAACAAACATAGCTCTGTCTTTCTCTATTAAGCCGTATCTCCAACGGCCCTGTAACACTCGGAGCGCACAATAACATTGCTCCGTTTCTTCGTAAACATCGACCTGGTAGCTTTTCAATCGAGGATTGGTCCATCTTATCTCGACTACAGTCAGACTTTATTTGCTAAGCGACAAATTAAGGCTCGCGTTTGGAAAATTGAAGCACTCGCTCCGAGTATTGGTTGGATTGTAAAAACTGCATTACACCCTCGCGCTCCATCCTTTTCTACTTGGATATATACACCTATATGTACACACATCCCGAGTCTCAGTACGTGCGCGCTCGACCTACACTCAGGTCGCGCACATAGCAGCAGCAGCAGCAGCAGCGGTGGCGGCGGCGGCGGCAGCAGTAGTCAGCAGCAACTCGACTCTCCCGCGCGAGAGAAAGAGAGGAAAACTTGCCTCTCTCGTATATATAATACGGGACGTCCGTAAGCGGAACAGAGACACACTGCACGGAGCGAGTCGTGTATACGTACATGTAGTCATATAGATACATGTGCCTCGCGCGCGCAAGAGTAGGAGAGAAGGAGAGAGAGAGAGAGAGAGACGGACGACGACGAAATAAATCGAAGAACTGCGACGGCGATCAGCAGTGACTCCGCTCGCTCGCTGGACGCGCGCGCTCTCACAGTTCTATACGTGCAGTAAAACACGGCTGCTTGTCTGCGAACTGCCAGTGGTGGTGCGCCTTTGCTCTCGGCGAGGACGTCGATGTCGATGTCCGTTGACTTGGCTGGGCGCGAGTGCACCGCACGCAGTGTCATCGATAAATAGCCCAGCTGAATCGATGGTTTTTTAGAGAGAAAAGAAAACAGAGAGGGGACCTGTTGTTGTTGTGTTGGGTTTCTTTTTTATTTTGTTGTGTTGTAAAGTACGCGATAGAAAGAGAGAGAGAGAGAGGGAGAGGGAGGGAAAAAGAATAAAAAGAAGAGAGCGAGAGAGAGAGAGAGAGAGAGAGCAAAGAGAAGAGGTCAGTACACATGGAATAATAATAAAGGAAAAAACAAACAACAAGGAGTGCGTGTGCCGAGGGAGTCGAGGGAGATGATCGTGGAAACAAGGACGAGCAAAGAGCAGCAGCAGCAGCAGCCTGGCTCGTCGTCGTCGCGGTGGTGGGCCCGCAGCAGCAGTGCGAGCGAGAAGACAACGGCCGTGCCGTGATCCGCTGCACAGCAACAACGGCAGCCACTACGACCGAGGAAGCGGCCGCGGCGCTCGTCCACGGATGCATATGGAGGTGCGACTGACACACACACACACATACCCCACACACTCACACGCTAGCTATATATTTATTGTTATAACTCTCGATTAGCCGTTCCAATTGTCGTCACGTCGCGCTCTCCATTATTCTTTGTATGTTCTTTTTCTATCTCCGTCGTCGCGCGCGATCGAGCTATTTAAAAAGAAAGAGAAAGAGAACTCTGCTTTAGCGGACGCACGCTGACAGTTGACAATAACAATCGCACGCGCCAAGTACGTTGGTACACACATGTATATATATATATAATGATATGTGCGAGAACACGTTTTTAATTTGGCGCCTCGCTCTCTCGGTTTGTTTGCTTTTTTCTCTCGTATAGAACGCCTTTCACGCAGCTTCCTATACATGAATGTGTGTGTGTACGCTCTTATCATGGCTCGCGCGCGCGAACGCGAAAACTGCGCAATATATTACACGCAGACAGAGACAGACCACACCAGCTGAGAGCGAGACGGGGAGTGAGAGAATTAGCCGACAGGTCATTGAATTCGCTATAGACGACTCCGATTCCTAAAGCTCATTAAACGTACGTAGACGATGTATATAACTAGGTGCGCTACGTTCACGTAGATATATATATATATATATATTATACATGCGCTGAAAAATCGAGCAGTGTTGTTTATACATACACATTGGAACTGAGGGAGAGTGAGAGAGACAGAGACCTACTTCGGAGCAGTCGGAGACTGCTCTCTGTGTTTTCTCTCCGTTTCGCTCTAATCCAGGCGCCTTCCCCCCTCCTGCGCAGCTCGCTTTTGTCTCTCATCTCTCTTGCTCTTTCTCTCTCTATTTCTCTCTCTATTTTTTCATTGATTATATATCACTCGCGTGCATTCGACGTATAATGAGGTGAATTTTTTTATCGTGCCCTGATGTGTGGTTGAGTGCACCACCTCTCGTTCCCGCAGCCGTGGACCATCGACAACAACAGCGAATCGATTCTCCGACGCCACCGGGAGAGTGGAACTCTGGAGGTTGCTCTCGTCGCGCTCCCCTTGATGTGAATGAAGAAAAAAAGAGACAAGAGATAGTTTAGGGCCCGAATTCCCCCCTGGATGGGGTTCGTGGGTGTGCTGCTTTTATAGACCTCATCTTTGCTCCCTTTCGTCTCTCTCTCTCTCTCTCTCTCTCTCTCTCTCTCTCTCTCTTTCTCTTTTTTCATTACTAGGCCACTGACACACACGAGGGTATTTTCTCTCTTCGTCCGTGTAACGTGTTCGCGGTGTGCGTATACATACATATGTGTATTGGGGGAGGGAGAGGAGATTGGATTGAGGCTTCGTGCGAGAGAGAGAGAGAGGAAAAGAGAGAAGACTTGTCTCTGCACGATGCCCTTGTTTCTAGGGGCCCTTTCTCTCCCTGTATCCGACTTCTCTTTCAATCGTTGATCAAACGTTGTCATTACTTTTAGTGTCGTGTTTGGTATACAATCGTTTCTCAATTCCAAGAGAAGTGAATAAGAACAATTTAAATGCGCTTTTGTCATTTTCGGGTGTTTACGCTAAAGCGCGTTGCGCGATACCAATCAGATATATATATATATATATTATTTATAGTTCATCTTGTCTTTTTTTTACTCACGCGCAGGTGCCATTGCCACTCTCGAGCCTGCTTATATATATATATGTACATCCAACGCTCCGGCTCTATACGTTATATGATTATCTTTCCCGTTGTTTCTCCTTGTTGGTCAATTTTAATACAGCCTCCAGCCACTTATTACGGCGCTGGAGCATGTAACAAAAAGGAAGACTGGAGGGAAGAGTCTCTGGTGACGCAGTTCTGTACATTAATGTACACAATGATATTTCTCAAAAGCTCGTTGTCTCGTTCGTTACGATGATACTTTCGCGACTGTACTTACGGCGAGTCCGTGCGCGAGGGCTTTGTCCGCGATTTCCTTTAGGCCCTGGATTGTTATCCGGAACTCGCGCGCAGATGATATTGTCTACGATTATATCAGTGTACCTCTATTCTCGAGTTTACGCGAGCTGTCATCAACGATAAACGCATGTATTATATATACAGCTAATTCTTGTTTTTTTTTTACATGCAGCTGCTCTCGAAAGCTCGATATATATATATACATCCAGTGGCGTATCGGTTAAAAGGTTATGCCGATAAGACTTTTGTTGTCGTGGTAATATACGGCGTGGTTCATTTGAAACGGGTCTTACGTCACTTTTCGTAACAAGATCTCGATTTCGTAACGCGTTTATTATATACGCATCTTTTGATTATGCCCTTTCTAATTCATCGTTATAATGCTATGGTTCGCTCTCTCTCTCTCTCTCTCTTTCTCTTGGGTTGCGTTAATTATTTCCGAAGGACGCGCGCGTGCCTCGACTTGGAAAAAAATAGCGGCTGGTAGGTACTTTATTACATAGAGCTTGCCTTTTCCCATGTCTTGTCTACACGCGTGGGAGAAAGTTGCTGGCTGATGGTTGAATGTATTTGATGGCTTATCGATTCGAATGAGTGCAATTTTGTTGATGAACGCTTAGTTGGAGGATGCAATTTTTGTGCCAATCATGTAAAGCTATATTTATAACACTGTATATTGGAGATACTTCGTTTTTGGAGCGAAAATTTGCTTTGCTCTTGGACAGAGTAAGGAAATCGTGTTAGGAGTGGATGCAAGCGACTGAATTAAAATTTGTAGATTCTGTAAAAGAGTTCATAAAGAAAGTAGATTTCTTAAGATTATAAGTATTCATATCCTATATAAAAATTAGAAAGCTGATCAACTATGGTATAGTAAATAACAACCAATAAATACGATGAATATCCTACAAGAGAAATGAAAAACATTCGATACCTGATAAAACTTAATATTCAAATAAATAACTTGAACTGAAATTATAATTCATGTGTAGACTGTACCTAATTTGATCTTTTTAATTTTGACAGTGAATAAAATCAGACAAGCTTAACGATTTCGAATAGAATATTATATTCCTACACAACTGCACAAGCTGTTTATACTTAAATAAATATTATTTTATGCAAAGACTTGACGAAAGAGTATAACTCAAACATAAGCGAGGAAGTGGATTGTTGAACAAAAGAATTTAACTTTAAATATTGATCTTATAGAAATTAATATATGATTGAAAATCATGATGTAATTTAAAAACTATAGAGATTAAATTCTCAAAAAAAGAAGCGCTGTCATCGTAAGAAGCGCAGTTAAACTTCCATAAAGAATGAAAAGATGAAAAAATATTAACTAGAATATAATGTCAGTTATAGGTAGTAGTAAACTAATTCGTTTCAATTGAACGCATTAAAACATTGCTCATACATCAACAATCCGTTTGCGTAACTGTAAAATAAGAAAATATCAAGAATATATAAAGTATAACTGAAACGTTTGACGTTCATTGCATTAAATTAGATCCGATCTTTCCATTAATTTGTCAAATTGTTTTTATATTCAATCAAGATTGTTTATATTTAATAATATGATTAAACTCACTTTAGAAAAACAGCATTGATCCATATATACACAAATATTGACAATATGAATAACAAGAAATCAAAAAACATTTTTAATCACCGTACTTAAAGGTCTATAACATTTTGCAGTCATCGTAAACAAAAAAGCGCATTATCAGAGATTCAACAAGAAACGTCAACGACGGTGAAAAAAAAAACCAAACATCGCGAGAGAACAAAAACAGTCAGTCATATATCACACAAAGCGAGCGCAAGAATTACCTAAGAAACGTGTATATATAATAATTGCGCAATCGGCGATCAGCACCACCTACACAACAATCCTCCGACGCAAAAAATCACCGCCAGACAATTGCACTTCCGCGCATTTTCGGGCTGCTGCACTGGACGTTATCATTTCCTCTCTTGCTCGGTTCTTTGTCCGTTCCGAAGCAGCAGCGGCAGCAGCGGCAGCAGCGGCGGTGGCGGCATAAGCGCGCGCTCGGGCTGTTGCTGTGTGAGTCTCTAGCTCTCAGCTGACGCGACTCGTCAGCTGCCCTGCGTTGGTGATGTGCGCGAATTCGCTCCTCTCTCCGTGTGTTATGTACATGTATATGTATAATATACGTGTGCGCAGGGCAGCTGCGCGACGGCGACGGCGGCGTTGGCGGCGGCAACAGCAGCAGCAGCAAGTTCTCCTCTCCACGTTTTCCCGTTACTCAGCGCCGCACCGTCCTCTATACCTCTCCCTCGTCGTCGCTATAACGCCGCCACCGCCACCCGGTCCTCGTCGCTCTTCGGAGCAGCGCCGAGTTTTGAACTCGCTCCTTGGAGTTTTTTCACCTCGCGCTTCCATACACACGCACACACACACACACATACTCGTTATACAGAGGACTCGTGCGCGCGCGCGCGCTCGCCACCAATTTCCTCTCTGTAAGCTGTGTGTCTGTGTGTGTGCCTATATGGGCACAGGTTCGATGGATTTTTTTTTCTTTTTTGTGCCTGCACAGGCTGTGTGTGTGTGAGTGCGTGTGCTCGCTTGCGCGTTTTTTCGCTGAGGTTGTAATTGTTTTCGGCTGAATTGGTCGGCCGCGAGGGGACGAAGATATAGAGGTGGAGAGACTGGAGAGAGCAGGTGAGTTTGCCATTGTGTGCGTGTTTCGGAAGGCTGATTTTCTATTTACTTCGCTGGCGCTAAGAGTGTACTTTCTCTCGGGGGTTTGATTTTGGCATTTTCCTTTTAAATACAGGGGCATTAGTGCGAACCGTCTTATTTTTAGAACCTTTTTACAGTACTAAGGGTATTTATTCAGTGATTATTTGGTCTCTATGTTTGGATAATTACGGTTTATATATACGTTTTTTTTATAATTATAGGTTATAGCTTCTTTGTTGTTATTATTTGTTATTTTCTAATTTCGATAAATTCATGAATGAAAATAGAATTAGGTTTTACAAAAACTAAATTTGAATGAATAGCCAATAACTCTATTAAAACTTTCGTTGTTCTATCCCTTCTGTACTATTTCATATAAATTTCTATGTTAATATGAGATATAATGCTATATAACCTTTGTTTCAAAAATAAGGAAACGATACAAAACCTTAGATTTTACAAATATTTCTTTTTCAAAATTTTCCGTCGTATTTCGAGTTCAAGCGAATCAGAGATTTTTTGCTTTGTTGATTTTCCATAATTTCTAAATACGTGATAGTTAGTTCTTACATTACCAGTAAGTATGTCAATATACACTTTTATATGCTCTTTGAAAAGTTAACACAGTCACTGATGCCTTAAAGCTGCTCAAAGTAAATGAAATATGCAGCGTTGAAATGTAAATAGATATATTTTTAACCTCGCCTACATTTGCCATTTCAAGATTCTAAATTTCTCTACGATTTTCATAATTTATAATAAGAAATCTGATGGAAAACTCTCTAATGTATCTAACTTTGTTAAAAGATTACCAAAAATTGTTGTCTTTCTTCCTTTGGAACGACGCAAACTTGAAATTGATTAAAGAAAAAATGAGTATAGTCTCAATTTTGTTAACACAAATAAAATTAAACGATAGAGTGAAGACAGATTTCAAAAATCTATACAGTTTTCAAAAACTAAAGAACCTCAAAGTATTATTATCTTTTATTATATTTGAATTCTTCTTTACACTAGGTAATCAAAAAATTAAATATGGATTAAAAAAAATTACTTATATATACAGATGTATTAGGCCCCATGCACGCTAAAGGAATAAGGCAGAAGGAATAAGAAATAACATTGGTAGTATATCTATATATACGCGGAATAAGGAGGAATAAGAGCTTTATTCCTCCTTATTC
>UELU01144361.1:122500-136602 GCA_900490025.1 Megastigmus dorsalis
TTTCTAATCACTCGTATTTTTTATGTTATTACAAAAAATATAATTGTTTTAAGCTCATAATAGGTAAAAGATAGATGTTATTTTCAATATAGAATGACAAAATCTTAGTGTTGAACTAAAAATATCGTAAAATCTGATAAAAGTCAAATTTAAGTTAAACGAAAGTGAATGTTTTCATGTCCCTATTTCTGCTCATAAAAGAATGATTTTTGATTTAAATTTGTTCGATATTTATATGGTTTTTATTATTAAATAATGAAACTTATTCACATATTAATATGTTAATACATTAAAAATCAACAACTGATATGATCAGAAGTAAATATAATAATGGTGAACAGATAATAGGTACACGTCTTAATTATGACTTTTCTCAGTGAGCAGAAATAGGTACATTTTTAGCATACTTTTCTTTTAACTATTACTAATATTAAATTTTTTAAGCCGACTTTTAACAGTATCCATACAGGAATTGGATGAATGATTAATCCGATAGGCTGATTTGGTTAGTAAAAAGTTACTGACATTAATTTCTAAACCACTTCATTTGATGCGTCAGGGCTTAAATGAGCAGAAATCGGGACATTTACCTTACTTGTTCTCTATTTTTAATTTTTCTGTTTTAGAGTTTCCGCTAGATAGATATTAACGCTTGAGTGTTTTTAAATGTTAATAGTTAATTATTTGTTATTTATTTGTTAAACTTTTACAATTTTTCTTGAGGTATGGATAAGTTGATAACATTATATGATACTTAATATAAATAATCTTACTAAAATTCTCAAATTATAACTAAATTTAAGTATACTCACTATATTATAGAGTTAAATTTATCAGAAAATAATAAAGTTAATTAGTCTCATGGGTTATTGAACATGATTTTGAATTCTCTAAGTAATTACAAGTTTCCGATTAGATGTTTATATCGATGGCACCTACGCTTCCAGGTTAATTAATTCTCTGTGTGGTTATCTTTCTTGTTCAATTGATACTTAAAGTTTATGAACTTTATTTATAACTGTAAGGGTGAAAAATGAACTACCAGGCTTCCCTCGTCTATATCAGATTCTGTACGCAAAACTTGTTAAAGTTAAGAAAGGTATTTAGCAGTGCAATTAGCATTATTTATATAGATTGAAAATCAGTAATAATATTTCCAAAATTAGATCAAGAAAATAAAGTCACATAATTATTGCTTTAATTTGAAGTACAATCAATCAAACTTTAATAAGGCATACAATCGAGTTTAGTTTTGTAAACGAAGTATCATATTTAAAGAATAATAGATTTAATTAATGATATTAAAGAAATGTTTTTCGATGATTGATAAAATAAGTTCATATAATAAAATTTAAAAAAATAAAATGACAATGTTTCATTATAACTACCATTTAAACATCAATATACTATCATTAGTTCGAGTCACTTTTCCATTCTAAACTGTCTACGAAAATCACACCATCAATCAAAAGTTATAGTATGCACATAAGTGAGCATAAAACCATTAGCGTAAGGTCAGCTTGATAAAATAAGAAAGAATATTGGAAATTCTAATACGCGGCAATAATTTACATCATCGCTTTTGTTGTCTATAAATCGACAGGCCGATCAGTTAAATCAAAAAATTCAAATCAAATTTAATTAAATATTCTCTGAAAAAAAGTGGTAGAATTCCCAGGTAGAATTTGACCATTTGCCTGAAAAAGAAACTAGTTTAATAAATGTTATGTTTTTATGAAAAAAACTAGAAAATTTTTTAGCTATTTTTTTTAGAAAACCGACCATATTATTATGATTTAATTTCTACCTGGGTTCCTAATAACGCTCAACCAATCTTTGCACAGGCATTTTTATAGTGTGACTTAAAAATAATTACTTATTTCTCTGTAAAATGCTTTTTTTTAACGAATCTATCACTAGAGTCACGTAGTTGTCGTCTGTGCTGCGCAATTTCCCCAGATAAGGTACAGCTCATATGCGCATAAATGCACTCACATGAATTGTGTATTACGCGTATTATAGCGTGTGTGAACATATATTCAGACTGCTTATTCAGTTCTTTTACATGCTCTCGTATATAAGTAATATTCTACGTTAATTTAGGCGAAACATTATTCCGAGTGACATTTCAGTTGAGCTGGAGGTCAATTTCACTTGCACGATATGACTAAAATCTTCTACAAAATTAAAATATTTCTCGGTTTTGATCACTGATTCTGTGGCACGAAACAATTTTTGTTTGTCGATTTGTATCTTTGTGTGCTTGCACTTGCATATTATATGAGTACATATTTTCAAAACATATTCGATGCAAATTATTTTAAATATAACAAAGAAAAAGAGAAATTTTTAATTTATTGTCTTTAATTTTGTATCAAATGCATTATTGAAGTTTCAAAAGAAAATTATGTAACTATTATACAACAGTGTAAGAAAAATATTTTATAGACACTGCATTGTATATTCTTCGAACTGATTGGAGATAAGGATTTTTTAATTTGAGAAAATTTTATCATTATAATTGTCAAAATAAACCTTAATAAGATATATTAAGATTTATTAATTAACTATAAACTATTTCGTTTAAGATTATTAAATTGATTTTGAATTATGTTTTTATTATAAAAGATATACAAAGTATAACTTATACTTAAATAATTTTACATTGACATAATCGTTTTTATAATTTGCACTAAAGAGAAAACTTGTAGCTATATATTACAGACCACTACATTGAATCAGGAAATAATGAATATAGCTTATATTTAAAAATGCCAAACAGAGATTTTTAACAGCCGACCCAGAAAGCTTTTAAAGACTGTAGTAAATTGAATGTAAAAAAGAAAAATGGAATACCTTGACAGAGTTAACATGCTATGATTCAATACTAGCCCTTCTACAACTGCACTTAGTTTGTATATGATGTATAGTTATTATGTTGCAGGGACATTGAATGAATAATTTAATTTGAGAACAGAAATATAATATTTTTGATCAATCGAATTGGGTACATGGATGTGACGTCATCAATTCCGATTATTTCAGTTTCAAAGCCGCTATTTAAAAAGTTATTTTAAAAGCTTGAGATAAATGTTTACACGTAGAATGTTGTTTTCAATATAAAAATAGAATTTTTCAATTATTTTAAAACCCTTTCAAGATATAAATAAAATAAAAAATGATATTTCATTTATACAGAATTTCTCTTTATATTCAACACACGGAATGTGTGTCTCGATTTTCGACATCTATTACACATTCATTATAAAATTCACTTTATAAAGTAAAATACTGCAATGTTTTGACATCTCCTTCAGATGCAATACAAAATTATTATTACAACACCTTTCAGAAAATATTTTTGAAACATTTTCTATCACTGACACCTTCATCGAGCAGAAGTATTTTCAGGTCCTATCAAAACCACTAACAAGAGAGTTAGAAAGCATTTCTCAATATATGTAATAAAACTAGAGAATTACTCGGTCAGCGATATGCAACGCGATTTATCTCCACGTTTTTCCAAAGTGACGTTAAATTTTTGTCCACTCCTCCATGTACCAATCACAGCAGCGCTTACATTACACAATATTAAAAACAGTATTTTACAGCAGTGCACGCAGCTAAGGACGCAAAGTTCATAGTCATTTGGGATAAACCAGTAATTTATCACACATACATACACACACACACATATATACAAACTTGCATATAACGCACTGCACTGCTTCAATCACGCTGCACATACACGTCGGTGTGAGTATCACGAAGAGCTCGGCTGCTCAGATCTCTCTAGGAGAGCGAACGCCTCGGCTAGATAAATAAGTATAGATAAAGGAGCAATCACGCGTTGTCGTCGTCGTCGTAGCCGCGGGCTGCAATGTCACCATACTGCACACATATATATATACGTACTGCACACATGGGCAGCATCGTTCTTCTCTCTCTCTCTCTCTCTCTCTCGCTCTCTCTTTATCTTTACTATTATAGGCTTCGCCGCGCGCGCGCGGATAGACGATGGGCCGCACGTGCATGCGCCGCGCGACGAGAGACAATCCGTAGCACGTGAGTCTCGACGTGAGCTGATCCCGATATATACGCATACGCACCTATACAATGTAAAATCGTTATATACGTGTCCAGTCCACTGTGTGTATATATATAGATATACTAGTGTTGGCGGGAATAATCGAGCCGCGTGACGTATACATTGGGACAGAAGTTCAGTGCAATGCATATAAGCGTTGCAGTTGAGTCTAGTCGCCTCGTGCACACACCGGCTATCGTTTGTTAAGTAACCGACCTAATTGTGTAATGCGAAAGCTTCCCGCAAGCGGTATGTGTGTATTTGTGTCTCTGTGTGTGTGTGTGTGTTGGGGTCGTCGTCGACTATTTCATCGATTCGCGCCGACGCCACCGCCGCGCCAGGCCTCCTTTCCTCCTTATTATACCGCCCGGCTTGCATTACATTCCGGCAGGTTTATACTACGCTATTTACGACACGCGTCTATTGCGTCTTGGATTTGAGGAGCGATCGACGAAGTGTGGGGGGTTGAAATCGCTGTGTTGTGATGTTTTTAGCGGTTCTGATACACTCGCGGGTATGCAGCTCCTTATATATATATATATGTACATAATCCCAATTGTGTTGTATACGATGTGTGTTACGCATGTGCTGTCGATGATGTCCGATTCTACTTGATATTAAGTATGTCCGTAAAGTGCTTAGCGCGCTGAATATTATGAGAATATATATGTAAAGGCGAAGCAATATTGACGCAAACCAAAGGCTTCACAATTATTCGTAATCGTCTCTTCATGCTCTAATAGTCTGAAATAATTACGGAGACCTCATTATTATGAATGAAGAGATAATGGCCTGATCTTAATTTTTTTTTTTTTTTTGGTGCCATTAATATTAAGGAACTTTCTTATATGCTTGTGAACTGTAAATGGAATGAAATATTTCTGCTTGAAATCGATCGTGCATCGTGAATACGTTCCACTCTATTATTTTTCTTTGCGGAATAAATAAAAAGGCACAGGATATTATTAATGTGTTTTCAAGTAGATTAAATTTTTTCATTTTTGTACAGCGCGAAACCATGCAAGAGATAAAATAGCACGCTAAGGAATGTATTTCATAAATTTCATTTAAAGCCAAAAACTTGGTTTTATAAAAATGAACATTCACTTCAAATGAAATATTAATATATGTGTAAGATTATACATTCCCATTTTAAACTTCAGCAAATATTATTTTCTTGCGACAGAGTGTACGAAGAGTACTTTTAATTTTAAAATTATTCCAGTTTACAAAAACTTCTTTATCGGTGATCCAATTTTTCGAAAGATTATAAACATTGATTATGCGTAACAATTAATGGATAATACACTACCACATCTACAATAACATAAAAAAATATGTTTTGTCACTAAAAATGTTACTATATATAAAACAATACGAGCCACAGTGGCATCCAAAAAGACCCAGGAACCCGAGCAATCCAATGCCATATACCATACCATTTTCCACGCATAACGCGTGCGGCCACGTAACGATTTTCTTTCTAATTTGCAATTAGTCCGTTGCGCGACCCACAATTATATATTCTACGCGCTTTCTAGACGGCGGCAAACTACCGCCTCAATATAAGCCTGCATAATCATTAATCTCCAGAATACACAAGCCAATTAATCCCCCCGCCTCCAAAAGTACCGCAGTATCCACCAAAGAACCGATAAACTTATATATATATCCGCCGAAAAATAGCCAAAATCCGCGTGCCAGATCCAAAGCAAATACCCGTACTCTATATACACGTTTGTTTATTCTCCGTTTCCCGTTTTCGCCTCGGCGCGCCTGGCAGCCCGAAAACGCCATGTCGCGCGCGCCACCTATTAATAAACGCTATATGCAACGAATGCGTGTGTGCAGTTCACATACGGTATAACTGGGGGGGCCTGCATATACATACACATACTCGTTCCATATATATATATAAAGGCACATATCCCACGCGATCGTTTTTCGAGAACTTAATTGAGCCGAGTATACTCGCGCTTCGGGGGAGCGCCGCCGCTATACCGCCGCCGCGTCGCTCGTAAATCCTCGGGAGAGCAGAGCAGCAGCACCGCGGGTGTACATGGCATAGCAGGAGAGAGAGAGAGAGAGCCGAAGCGACGTCAAAACTTAAACGAGTCGTTAACCCCTGCAGCGGCTATCCCTTCTCGAGTATTATAGAGTGGGACGCTGGGTTATATAGGTTTCGAACGCTCGGTGGGAGAGTATATATCTTTCGCGTTTCGAAACTATCAAAAGTAGAGCGAGGGCCTTTCGATTCTTTTAAGAATCGCTTGTCTTGTCCGTGTCGTGAGTTCGATAATTGTGGCTGTCGTAGTTAGTACTTGTCTCTTTTTTTTTGTTTGTGGCTGGCAAGAGTTGGGTTATTGAAAGAACGAGTTAGCGCATGTGAAAATTGACTTTGTGATGCATATATATGCGCGATGTGTTTGGAGAAATTTTGTTGGTTGGACCGCTGAAATGTTTGCTATTCGAGGTGTTTGCAGAGAAAATATCTAAAGTGAATCCAAATTAAAATACAAAGAATTGCAAGCACCTTACCCAATATGCGTGCAACTGATGATCATGGCTTAGTAAGCTTTTCAAGACAGGAAATCGTTATACTGATGAACATTGAATTCACTTCGAATTTTTCCAGTAATTACAAAGATTATTAACGCTCCGTTTTTGTACCCAAGCATTTTTTTTTTTCACGTAATCTTAAAGGCATTTTTTTGTAATTCATTACGTAAGACTTTTTCGCGAAAACTGCACACAAAGTTAAGAATAACTTAAACGAAAAACGTAAGAAGTAGTAATACATTTAACGCGCTGCAATTATGTCAATTCTGAACTTCTCGGCACTGCTCAACGAATTAACATTTAAAATGTAAATTGGACAATTCAAAGTGTTATGCGAATACGCGAATCCCAGTTCAATTGAAAGAATGCAAGCACAAAATAATATACGCTTTAAAATGAGGTATTAGCCTATTAACTGCAATAAGTGTCGTAAATATTCCGATTGCTATTCCTGTTGAAATGGCACAAAATCAATAAATTATACTTTACCCGGTGTATGTTTTCCTCAAAAGCAAACAAGGTCTCTTCCTTTTCCAATTCCGATGTTTATCTTTCAAAATTGTTCGATTCTTGGCACATTTGCAGTCATTTCGAGTGCTTTATGGTGCTCAAATATTCAATAGAGTACTCTAAATTCACTCTTAATTTCCTATGGCAATGTTCAACATCCAGAAACCGGTCTCCATAACATCTACATCTACACCAAGCCCCAAATTTCATCCACTGATCAATGAAAAAAAAAAAAATCGAACGAAAAAATCCACTAGATACCGTCTACCTATATCATTTCTATTAAAAAAAAAAAGAGAGCCACTCAAGCGTCGAAGCAAATAAACAAAAAAGCACGCGAAACTTTTCCACGACGCTCTGTTCATTCTTCGTCTTTATGTAAAACGCGTTCCATTCAAGACACAGCACAGCGCACAGCCCAGCCGCCGTTTCTTCCTCGAAGAGCACAAATTATTATCGTTGCATTGTGTATATATATACGTATATAGCAGACCAGTCGTCGTCGTCGGTGGCGGCCTGCGTCGTTATACATACCGCGGCGAAAAAGAGAGAAAAAAAGAAAAAGAAACGAGGAGTGGATGAGTCAATGGACAGACGCAGACGGTAATATACACGGCCCGCAGCGAGAGAACGGTGAAGAACAAAGAAATAGAGAGAGAGAGAGAGGGAGAGAGAGTGAGAGAGAGTGAGAGAGGGAGAGAATAAGGCGGGAACAAAAAGAAGGCAAAAGATGAGGATCGCACTTGACCTACGGCAAAATAAGTGCGTAGAGAGAGAGAGAGAGAGAGATGAGGCCTCTTACCTCTTTCTACGCCTCGCGCGCTTTTCACGGTCAAGCTTCATTCTTTTTTTTCCTCTACTCTTTTACGTGGTATATAGTCAACATCTAGATATAGCGAGGGTGTGTATCGTGTGTTTTTATTTCTGTCTCCTATATATATATATATATATATATATACACTTGCGCTGTCGATGATATTTAGGGGCGAATATCGCTTGGCGAGGCGAGCTAATGCGCCTTTTGTGCGCGAGACCATCGCTTTTCAGTTCTGTTTGAAACGAGTGTAATGTGTGTGTGGGTCCGATGGCCGCCGGCGCGGACGATATGTAAAAGTGATAAGAGAAAGGCTTTCGAGGGGGTTATAGGAGCGGCAGGGAATCTATAAATGTATATCGTCTGACGCGTTTATATCTAGACTTATTGCCGCTTCATTTTTTGTTTCCCTCCCCCCTTTTTTTCATGACGAATGTCCGTATGGATTTTATCCTTTTTTTTGTTCACGATATACCGCTGGAGAAGCCGAAGCTAATCGTTTCAAATTGCCCGACGTTTATCTTTACCGTCTATATAGCCGAAATAGCCGCGGTAATTGTCGGTCTCGCTCGCTTTTTTCACTCTATTTTCTACAAGTGATGCGTGCGTTGGAAATAAAACATATCTCGTTAGAATATAGCGAATATATGTATAAAAAAAGTAATTGAGAATATTGTATAGAGAGAGAAAGAGAGAGAGAGAGAGACGGACGCGACTCGTGAAAATTAACATCTCTCCAAAAGCTTCGCTCCGGAAATGTGAATTGAAGGCGCAGCATTTTTCAAGGGTATTGAATGTACACACTCATCTAAAGTCATGTATTCCGGGAGGGGGCGGGGGGAGAGTAAGACCACGGCCAGCAATCAGATCCCCCCGGATTTTAGAAACCTTTTTAACTCCAAACGTAAAAAAAAGTGTTCCATTCGCTTTCAAAGTCTCGCTCTAGTATACGTAGGTATAAGGATGTTTAAAACATGAGAAACATAATTCACGAACCCGAGAGCTGCGAAAATTGTGCGCCAACAACTGTATCTTTTCATGTTTTCGCGTATATGTATCGGGGGTCGCGCGCGCGCGAATTTTGCGTCAGAGTCCGTTCCATTTCCATGCTCTATATATATATATGCATTGCATGATATGTACTCAATTAATATCGTTCGACGTACTCTTGGAGAGCAGCGCGGGGCACAAACTATTTCTCCGTTTCCTCGATGAACCGTAAAAGTAAACGCTGCTAATTGCCTGGGAGGCTAATTTAATCGAGCTTAACACAAAAGGCAACAATGCGATAAAACACTGTGTGCGCGCGGACTGTGTGTGCGTGCGTGTGTGTCTGTGTGAGAGAGAGAGAGAGAGACGCACAAGGACGTGGCTGTTTTAAGGTCGCTGCGATATCCCCTCGGCTGATTGGCGACTGAGCGAGACACAGAGAAGAGAGTGGCTGTATTATATATATACGACAGTACGGACATTGACCCGAAATAGAATATATGCACTCTCCCGCTGCGCGCCGTCTCTATCACGTATATATATATATATATATACCTATAGATACGATACACCTCACGCGCCGCGCCAGTCTCAATTTCCTTTTCTCCCGTTTTCTCTTCCCTTTTTTTTATCCCTCCCGCGCGCGCGAGACGCACTTCTTCTCTCCTGCAGTTCTGCTCTTTTTCTCTGCCGAGTTCCTTGCTCTCTTTGTCTTTCGCGGCTGCGCGGCCACCGCCGGCCCTCTCTCGACAATGCGATGTTTATTTAAGCGCACCTTTGTTCGGTCGCCGGAAGGGGATTTTTCTTCCATTTCTCCTTCTTCTTCTTCGTCTGCTGCTGCTGCTCCTCTCCCTTTTTCTGGGAGTGCGCAGACCAGGAAGCGAAAGGACGACTAATCGAACTCAACCCCTCCAACCCCCTTATATATATATATATATACGAAGAGGCTGACGACCGAGAGATTACTTGCTCGAGGGGAAGGGGTGGAGGATGGAGAGAGAACGGGTGTGTAACTTCGGGCGAGACGATTTTCTTTGCCCGAAGAATGTATATTTTTGGAGGGTGAAAGTTTTCTCGCTCTTTCTTTCTGTGGTCTTTTATTCCCTTTTGTTTTATTATATTGGTCGCGCGTAGAAGCGGGGAGGTCGATTTTTTTTCTTGCGTTAGACGGGAGGGAGAGGGATCATCTGATGAACCGGAAATTTTTGTGGAGAGCTTTCTATTTTCGGAGGAACGTTTCGGGGGTTGCGGGGCTTCGGTTTCTCGTCGAAAGGTCACACTTTTATCGAGTTTAGCTCGATGAGGGCGTTACTTTTTCGGGGATACATAATCTGATTTCGTGGAACTATGCGCGCTCTTTCACCCCTTTTTTTTTTGCTGCTTGATTTTTCATGATCATGGTATAGTTGTAAATTAAAAGGTTCAAGGATAGGATAGTGATTGATCAAGTGAGAAACTCGTTTTGAATGATACTTTTTCTCCAAGCAATAGTTGAAAGCATAATCGATAGCAGCGTAGCTTTGACTTTCTAGAACTTTCATTAGCTCGCATGTGTGGGCAGTAGGTGCGAGATCGTTAAATAAGATTGCAGTTACGCGACACAAGCGACAGTATAGTTTTTTAGCTTTATATTTCCCGTTTAATTTTCCGACACACTTTTTCACATACATTTTTTATTCTGCTAAGATAACGACGTCTAATCCAATGTTTCATTACAAATGGACATACTTATAATGCACGTGGAAGTATATTAACTTTTAGAGGACGAGTATTATATTTTTCAAAACTTTTTTATTTTCATAATAGAACTTTTCACGCCAGTAAACGTTGCATAAAATATGAAATCTATTTTACGTTGGAATATTAGCTTTTTGCATTCTATAAAAGTTAAAAATTTTCCTTTTGGAAATTTAATATTTTATTAGTAGTGAAATAATTTTTTATACAAAGCTAACTTCAAGGTTAAATTTAGTTTAGATCTCAAAGTTAAATGTTGTGATCTGTAAAACCCTATGTTTGTTTGAAATACAAATATTTTATAACAAAGAACCATGCAGTTACTACTTTTTAACTTCTTTTCTGAAAGGCAATCTCCTTAAATTTGCTGAACATAAATTTTGAAAATCCGGTTGAATAAAAAGATATAATTATTGTATTCACATTTTTCTATACTTTCAATCAAACATTTTACATGCAGTACATTATATAATAGTATATTGTTCTTTATGTTACAGGTGAGCGAAAAAAATGATCATCTTATCAAGTCTACTGTATCATGTGAGTTCAGTGAAGTAACTGTTTTTATGAATAAAAGCCGAACATAACAACTGTAAATATAAACATTAGTAAATTCATAAGTATAATTGTTCCTAATTATCAAAAATATCTTAAAAACTCGTCGAGCATAAAACGAAACTTACCCAAAGCTAATAATTCGAGCTCTAAATAAAGTTTATAAGTATATTTTGACATTAATCAAAAAAGTCAGGACTAATGAATACAATCAGCATTAATAGGCAACTTCAAATTAACTAACTATAAACTAAGTAATTCCTGAATAATTAAGAACTTTTAAAATAGCACGTCCCATGCATTACAAGAAAATCGAAAATTTCTTGCGAATTATTAACTAATACATGAATCCAACGAACTCGAGTCCACTGCAATAAATAGACATATATATAGAATCTATAAAAGTGTATATAAAAGCCTGGGCGGAGCTCACGTGAATCATTTGAACGGTAATAGCGCGCCGCGCGAAAGTGCACCGGGATGAGAGCCGTGATGCATCACAAATTATCGAAAAGCTAAAAGAATAGCCGTGGAATTGGGTTAATGGCCATAGAGCGCGCACACAGCAGCTACGCTCTCCTTATTTTATTTAGAGAAATGTGTGCACCTTCCACCCGATGCGCACCATAAGAAAGCCGATCGAGGAGGAAAAAAAAATTGTAGAGCTTCTACTCGCCTCGCTCTCATTATAATATATAGGAGTTCGAATTCTATTCTTTTCCTTTCGAAAATTGACCCAAATTTCAAAATTGACGTGAATTTTTATCATGCGTTTAATTTTCGGTATTGTGATTGGCCTTAATTGTTGGATTTATATTATGGGGCGAAATTGCTTTGGAGGAAAGATGAACTTATAGTTTCGTCAGCAATGAGAGAGTTTGCAATGATGCGTTTAAGAGGACGATGTGTTGATGTTAATAGCAATTTTACATAAGTTAAGCTTGGTTATAAAATTGAATTCTATTAATAATAAAATTGGATGAATTCAGTTAGGAAGTTTAGTCAGTTTGTACAGTATAGATTTAATTTAGTACATTGAATTACGTTATATTGAAACTTTTTCAGCCCTTTTTATCAAGTAATAGTTATATTACACTTTGTAACAAAGAAACTGCAGCAGTATTTCATAATTTTGATTGGCGAATCTCTTTAATTATAACCTTTTATGCGACTGTTAACTTTCGTTTTATTCGTCATAAATAAAGTTTGGTATAGTTGAATTCGTTGAAAACTTTGCGTTTGAAAACTCGAGTAATCCCACTACATCGAGTGAATGCCCACTTTTTAATTGAAATGAAAACTTTCCGTTAACATTTTCCTCCATAGTAACGGCCATTTTACCGTTCCCCGTTTATAATCAATTTAAATTCCGGACACACACGAAAAACTTCAACACACGGAACAACGAATTATCCCGTTTCGATTTGGTTAACAATGGATCGATTGACTATCCTCACAATGACTTTCGAAAATTCCCCCTTTCAACTAGACCAATTGCATACACTTAATGAACTTACAAACTGATCGATTTAGACGTGTACGTATTAAAAGTGCGGGCAGCGCGTTTTACATTATTATCCTGCCATTACCGCTTAATCAAGTCAACCTCGCCGCGAGGCAACGGGCAATTAACCGTAATCGAATTCTCCTCCTACTCCCCACCCGTCGCAAATGAAATCATAAAATCCACAAATACACCCCACCATCGATCTATATACATATACAATGCAGATAAATCAAAGTCACGGTACTTAACGCGCAAAAAAAAAGAGCTAGCCCTTTCGTAAAGAGCGAAGCACTGGACTGTCGAATAAAAAATTCTTAGTGATTACGTCCGTACACTAAAGCCTATCAATATTTTCCCCACGATGGTTGAGCCCCCCTCTCATCCAGCTATATAAAACGTCGATTGGGATATACTAAAAATAATTCACGACTTTTTTCTATATATCGCGACGCATCGATTTATATGTATATATATATACGTGGCCCCGGTCGAAGCCCACCCCTTAGCTTCATAATTTCATAATTTCTTTGCGTGCAGCGCGCGCACGATACACAAGCACGAATACAGAGTCCATCGCTCTCTTATACTCTTCTATACTTCATCCTACATATATATATATATATAGCTACATCGACCTCACCAGGTCATCGCGACGTGTGATATCCTCCTTTACCCCTTCCTACCCACACACGGAATTTTACACAGATACATACACGCAGAGAGATGCGATAAACGGAGCGCCAGACCTGCCGCATAGGATCGATTCCGTGACTTGTCAGAGTATACATAGGAGACCTGTGCGAAAGTGATTCTATCGAGCGAGACACACGGCGGCCTGTGTGTGCAAGTGTGTTTATGTAGCCGTGCCGCCTCGATTTACAGCTGATCGGAGTCAGCTGTGTGCAACGAGCTCTTGGCTAAGTTCGCGGTCTCGCAATAATATGCATGCACTGTATCCGTACGTACGTATATAAGCGTATGTTCTGGCTACAGACCCGTTGCTCTCACTGCTGCAACGGATCTCCCCGGCCTAAGAGTTACACGTCCTCGTTGACTTATCGGCGACCATAAGTTGCCAGTTCTTTTTCCCTCCAGCTCGGTTAATATAGCGAACTTTTGCCCGCTGAGGGTAGAGTATAGAGTATATATACGTGTTACGTCGCCCCTGAAATATTCAGAGTATAATGCTCTATGTATGGGCTCTTTCACTCAGTCCTGCTTCGGGTGTATATAATATATATATATATATATATACATTTACATATTGTGAGGCTCTATTCTGGAGCTGTCCGCTACTCTACGTGTCGCTCTGCCTTTCAGCTCCTGGGGGGAAGGGGGGGGGG
>UELU01144362.1:0-12197 GCA_900490025.1 Megastigmus dorsalis
CACCCACCCACCCCACTCCTTCCTCTTCCCCCAGGGTGCCCGGGAAATCACACGATAAATTGCGCGAACCGCAGTGCAGGCACGTTATAACGCAACGAGCGTGTCATTCCGCGCCAAGTAAACACCGAAACACACCTCACCTCGCTATCCTTCTATATACCGTTTGTTGGATATGTATGCGTATGCGATTATACGATTCGAGACGGCAACGACGACGACGACGACGACGACGACGACGATTCTCTTTCGCGAGCTCTCGTATTATACCGTGTTTGTGTGGCTGTATGTGTGTGTGTGTACAGCTATAGAGAGGCGTTGCGAGGTGAATGAAGCCGCGCGGGCGTAGCTGCTTTTTCCTTCTTTCTCTTCTTCTTTCGTTTGGATAATTGTGCGCCGTGCGCGCCATTTGTGATTGATCGTATATTTGAGCTATCGGCACGTGCGTGCACGCATATATGCGGCGATTATTGTTTCATTTGCTCCCTCTCTCTATCTCTCTACCTCGCTTCTTTCGATTGTGCGTGAGTTTCGTGTCTTCTCAAGCTGCGATTGGTTTATTTCGAGAGATCAGAGATGAAATAATTAGTTGGGATCGGTATATATGTCTATATTTATACCTTCGTGCAGCGATGTGCACGTACATCTTATATGAACACTCGTCGGCAACCTTACGATGCCGGAACAGCGCGAAATCGACACTCAAAACTTTTATGCAGGAGTTTACGTGCGCGTTATAGATTCGAATGCCAATTATGAGTTGGTCCGGTATATAGTTCGAGTTATCGGCGAGTGTTGCGATAGCACTGTT
Organism: Megastigmus dorsalis; assembly: GCA_900490025.1. NCBI lineage: Eukaryota > Metazoa > Arthropoda > Insecta > Hymenoptera > Megastigmidae > Megastigmus > Megastigmus dorsalis. Next base: position 809 of record UELU01144362.1, read on the forward strand.
TCGATTTGTAAAATAATTCGAAATTACTATTTTATTACAATTTTTTTGTTTCATTCTATAGTATTTCTTAAGGATTTCTTTTGAATAGGTAATTTTATAATATTTTTTGGTAATGGAACGTTTTACTTGCGATTTGAATAATAAAGTTTCAAGCAGTTTATAAAAATGTGTATGAGAAATAAATTGCTTTTTCGTTAATCTGTGTTCTGTCGATCGATCAATCGAAATAATTCAAATTTAACATGAAAGATTTTCAGAATCAACATAATTTCATAGTATTTTAGTAATATATATTTTCCAAAAATTTGTTAGAATCATAACTCTCTCCATTTTCGTAAGCTGAAACTGCAAAACGTTATTCAATTTGGCGAGCTATTTATTGATTTATCGAATAATACAGGTATCGTTGAGCGGTGAAAAATAAGCTTCACAGTGTTTGGAGCGTAACAAGATACGCACATTGTACGACTGCGATTTATCGGTCACTTTGATTTACACTATTTTGTAAATACTTAATCTTTTCAGCAATAAAGAGGTATTTCGAAATAGAAGGCGGGGTACAGGTATACGTTTCATTCTTCAAATTGAGGAAATTACTATTCTAGAGCGACGGAATGCCGAAAGCTTTAACGTAATATATAAATGTCCGAGGAATACGTTCAATTAATCAGCTTTATTTAACTATGGAAAAGAGCATTCGCTCAAAAGTACCGCAATTTACATACGTACACGCCAGTGAGCGTATCGCGTTGAAATTCGTCAAGACTTATTTATAGTTATTCAAGAATTAGCGATTGCTTTTTTGTGCAACGAAACCCGTGCAAAGATATTCGAAAAATTGCAACGTTTTGCTCGCGACCTTCCGATAAATGCGTTACTGACTCAGCTATATATCTGCGCCTGAAAATTAATATAGCTTATTGTTTCTTGCGCGAAAACTTTAAACGCGTCTTTTATCTTAATTTAAAATTAAATTAATTTATTTCAGCCACTCGCGTATTTTCTATGCAATCAAAATCGAGGTTCCATCCACCCTGTAACCATTCGATATCATTTCCATAAGTCAACATCCCAGCGGAATGCGCGCCGATTCGCCAATCGCCACGTTCTCTCGCAACAAATCCTCAAGAACCTCGAAAAGGCGACGATTAGTCTCCCGAACGCGCTTATCATCCCGTTTACTCTCTCTCTCTCTCTCTCTCTCTCTCTCGACGCGCCAGCAGCAGAGCGGTAATCTCGCGAGAATCGCCCCTCTCCCTGTAAGGTGCATCCCACCCACACACACACACACGCGTACACGCACGCGATGCGAGAGAAGGATAAGAGTCGCAGGGGCGCGTCAAAAAGCCGAGAAGAACAATCGCGCGCGTAATCGTTGCGGGGCTCGGGGCTAAAATGGCGTTTATGTAGCTCTCTCTCTCTCTCTCTCTTTCTTTCGTGCGAGCTTTAGAGAGCGAGAGCGAGAGAGCGAAATGCAAAAGGCCTCGGCTCGGTCTTGCGCCGAGAGCCCGTATATTTTTATCCGAGATGTCTCGCATGACTCTTCTCCGCGCGCCTTCTCTCTCTCTCTCTCTCTCCCGCTCTCTTCTTTTAAACATGCGAGCGAGAGCTACTATATACGAGGAGGAGAGAGAGCTTGCGGAGATGCGCCACGTTAATCTCGTATATACCCCGTCTCTCGTGCCTATACCAGTTTTTGACCACTTGACGAAAGCACGCTTCCCACCAACTTCTTCGGGGGGAGTCCTTCTCTATATACACAAGCTGCGCACTGTGTTTTGCTTTCGCGGCGCGCGCGCGCGCGCTTAATTACCAAGGGAGTTCTCTCTTTCTCTCTGCTTTGCTTTGCTTCTTAACACTTTTTCTCTTTCTCTCTTATCATTCTTTTTTGGTTTCGGAGACGCGAGGCGATACTTTTATACGCTCTGTGCGCGTGTGTTTTTGCAGTTGGAGAGAGAGAGAGAGAGAGAGAGAGAGAGAGAGAGAGAAGAGCGACTGGAAGGAAGGCTCTTTTTCTGTCTCGGTTTTCTCGGGGTTAGATGCCTGGGAAGTATGTGTCACCCGACGTTGAGAGTACGTTGACGCCGGACGAGATTCGACAGAGATATCGTGATACGTCGCTGGTGATTTTTAAAGTAAGCGATCAACATTTTTCTTCGTCTGTGCGCTGTTTTTCTCTTCTTATTTATTCTTTATTCTGACTGTATCGGCTCTTGAACGATCTGGAAATGGATCGATTTGTTGACGATATATCGGTACAGAGCTTTTTGATGATTTCACGAAAATGATAGTCGATTTTTTATGGGGACATCAATGTTTATTGTTGCATCGTAATTGGAAACAGTGAATTATTCAATTAAATGCAAGTTATAAAAAGAAAACATTGAACAGAGACAAATTTAAGCGTTTTTCAATCTTCTTGCGACACGTGATACGTTATATAAGCGCACAGCTAAAATATAAAATCTCAAGTGATTTCCAAAATAAAAACAGATATATTTAAAATCGCCGCACTAAGGGGTACAAGTAAAAGTTGATCATCTTCTGCAAAATAGTTTCAATTTTTGTTGATGTTTTTTTTTTTATTAAAATAAGCATATAGAGTTAGATCATTTCTTTATTTAATTTTATCCATTTCAATTATATCTAATACAACAATTTTTACCACTTTACTTTTTACGCAGATAAATATTTTTAGTCGCATTGAAAAAGTATCTAAAAGTATGATTTAGTTTTGAATAATAAGATATAATTATATTGACAAAATTGTACGTTCGCCCAACGGTATTTATTTCAACATAATACCGAACTGCAATAAGCCTTGTTGATAATCTAAGCTTTATGAAAAATTCTTAACAACTAATTACAAGTAAAAATTAAATTACATAAAAGCGGTTTTGCAACTCTTAAACTTTCTCAGTAAATCAATATTGCTTTGGCTTAGTTGAACATTTATGAAAAATAAACATTTACGTGCAAAATCTTTTTTTTGCAGGAGCATTATCTGCATCAAGTACAAAAAATAATGGGAACCGAACGAGAGAGCACAACGTATCTTAGCTTCGGCGTTAATCGAAGAGCAATACCATACAGTAATAACGGAAATGATGCTGTAATAGTACACAGATCCACTTCGGATGCTGTGATTCAAGCTAATCAAAACACAAGTTTTTCCTCGCAGATCTTCAAGATGTATCGAAAACCTCGCGAAAACTGTTCAATAAGCTGACAACTAATTTCACTCGAAAAGCTCAAAACAACTTTTATATAATATTTTTATGTACAGATAGTATTGTAAAGTTTTGTATATAGAGAACAAATTTTTTATTACAAATAAAACTAATAACAAAAACAAAACAGACAATAATGAATAATCACATAGTTATTCACTAAAACATAGAAAATAAATGAGTACTTTTTAACAATTTCATTATCAGCTTGTCTCTTGCAAGCTTTCAAAATTCCTCTTACTATATATGTATAATTTTAAACTTATATACATGCACGAGTTATACATTAAATTATAAATAATTACCAGACATTTTGTACAATATACAGTCCCAATAAGACCGTTTACTTAATTGAAATTTGGTGCAAGCAGTCTGAAGACACATTTTCTTTCATAAGCCACACAGTAGTACAATTCTAAAAACATTTTTGCATTGTAAACTGCGTTATTAAAAAGAAATTTTAATCAGTAAAAAAATAAGATAATCCATATTTTATCTTCTGAGATTCCTTCTCAGTTTAGTTTTGAGAGCAACCAGAAGTAGAATGATTTTTCTTTGTGTGTTACGATGTTACTAACACCAGATGAAGAAAATTGTCTGGATAGCTGAAATGTTCTGACAGCCAATGAAGAGGCGTTTCGGGAGGAGGAATGATTCCATGTGCACGCACAATAGCTGTAAATGTAAAGTATTCATATTAATCTGTGTAATTTATTTGAAATATCTAAAGAATAATATTTATATTCTACAAATAAAATTAAATTTTTATAAATTAGAACAACTTTAATATCTTATGTATCAAAACTGTTTACTAATAAAATAGTTGACCATAAATGACGGTCTCAAAAAAATTCAATATATTGTCCACAACATAAAAATTGAAAACCTACTTTGTGCCCTAAATAATAGAATAAGATAAATTAGTTTCAAACCTTTTTCCATATCTGGAAAAACTTCATTTAATAAATGTTTTAAAGTCTTTCTTTGTCCTTCTTCATTGAGGGGTTTCACTAATCTTTGAACATATTTATCTTCACTAGTGTAACATCTAAAGGGTATGTATTTAAAACCTTCATCACTGCTAGTTTCCATCAATTTTCGATTCACAGCCCAAAATTGATCAAACTTATCGTTCAATAAGCCAAGCCACAATTGATTATGGTCTTTTTTTTGCATATTTGAAACCACTTGACCGCGATGTTTCAGTACATCTGCTTCTTTGATACAAGAGAGAAAATGCGATTCTACAACTTCCCTAAAATAAAACAATTTTGCGACATTAATTATAAATGTTTATAATATTAACTATACTTTATAGACAACAACCTACTTGTTATGACAGTGCATGAGGACATCTTCAGGAAATTTGTCAAAGTGTACAACAATGTTCCAAGGCAATTGTATGTCATTGTGATAAAGATCCATCAAAACTCCAATTGGAAGATGCCACTTAAGAGGTGTACCATTAAATTCTAGCCACATTTCTGTTTCTTGTTTATCCTGTATATCTTGTTGTACATGGCGTAAAAAGTGTTTTCTTACCTGCCAACAAAGATAATTACATAACCATTTTTTTGATAATTAGAGATGCTTAGAAATGATTTGTCATAAATTACTTACTTTGTCAGTACACAATGGAAAATAACTTAATCTTGGAACCATCAAGAAAAAAGGATCAGGAGCCTGAAGTTCATAAACTTCCTCTGAGTCCAATTGAAAACAAATGGGAATTTTACCTTCCCATATTTCTCGAAGCACTTCGCGGTCATTTGCCATTTTAAGTTCGATAATTAACGAAAAATAACAAATTAATTAAATCACAAAAAATAAGGGTATAAGTTTGATAAACATTTCGATGGATAAGCGCACAGTAACTTTTGTTAGGTTATACGTTTCTCTCAATTTTTATTCGAAGCTTCTAACAATGAAAATATAACGCCATCTTGCATTCACAACTTTTACCTGCACTAGATAATGCAGAATGTACATTCATCAATCGGTAAAGTAGAATATATAATTACCGACCCTCGATTCTTCATCAGCGTATCGTATGCACTTACCAGGTGTAGCATGTAGCGATATTTACATTATTAATTCATGGCAAAATTGTATTTACGTTATATATACTTCATTCAAATTGAAAAGATGAGGGAGACACCAGGTAAACTTACCTACCTTATTTAAAAATGAGTCTGGGACAATTAATTATTTGAATCTTGCTTGTTAAATATTTAACTACAACTTATCATGTTATAAATATTTGTCTGAATATTTTAAGACAACATTGATATTGATTGTCTTGAATGAATCAGTCTAAAGTTGAGGACTAAAATATTTTTTAAATTCTCATAATGTTAATCTCAAATATCTGTAGTTGATCGTTAAAATTTTTTAAAAAGTTCCATTACACATTTAATGATGTAGGTATCACATTTTAGTTTGAAAACACAACAGAGACATATGGATGTATGTAAAGAGTCGGATTCTAAAAACTTTCTTAGTTTAAATAATTAATTTGTGATTTGAGTTCATATTTTCATATTATCCCTTTCGTATCGATTAAAAGAATAAAAATATATCCCTACTTACTATTTCAGGACAATGAAAATCATAATTTTTATTAAAGAATTTGAATTTCATGAATCATCATAAAATCATTATAATGATTGCCAAACCCTAACTGAAGAGGTTTAGAAAACACGACAATTGTGTTAATAACATTTACATACAATATAATACTTAGCAATTTGTAAGGCTTATTCTAATTTTGATCTTTTAAATAAATTGCCATTAATTTTCCAATTCATATAATAAAAATGTTTTAGCATAAATGATATACTAATTTTGTGCAAATCATGTTAAAATCGTAACTGTAATCGCAAAATTCTAACTTATTGCTTTATACCAATTTACACTCTTGAAGTATAAAATTATCAGTCTGATGAAGTTTTCGATTTATTGATAACGATTAGATATACCTACTTTACATGATGAAAATAACAATATCTCATAAATTATATAAAGGAAATTAATACTTACCACCTGTAGACGAGATTCGCAGAAACCTAATGCCGGGTCGATTTCTCGGAAGTGCAATTTGGGAAGACATTGAGTTTTCTCAATCTGTCTGATTTATGATGAAAGTATATAAAGTACTGCTACTGACATTACTGTTACTGGACTATTTCATCTTGAATTTAGAATACAAAACTCTTTTTATCTTCAGTATCTCCAGTGCATAAGTATGTACATGTTCGCTCTAAGTCAAATTAACGGTTATACCAAACTCTTAAAAATTTTCACGATATTTAAAAAAATCACACTTGGTATTTTAAACAACAATGATATATTCATTTATACACTTCAGTATTGGATATCAAAGATATTAATTTATTTACTTATCGGTACTTTCAATAAGTCTGTCCATGCCACTTTGTAGTGTCCTTCCGAGTCCCGAGTCCCGCGCGATCGCGACGTCTGCTGGATAGCGCAGCGAGGAGTGGGAGACGAAGACTAGTCGTAACTCGTAACACGTCCAATCCAATCACTATCCACGGTCCACGGTCCACCCCGTAACCCGCGATCCAAATATACAAAGAAAATGAGATACCTATACTTAGGTATTATTATAAAATAATGTAAAGGTTGATTGGTTTTTCAAATCAAAATTACAAATTTGATAACTTAACAAAGTATATACTGTACATCGTACCTATAGATATACCTAATGGTACGTTCTTATGTAAACAGTTAACCTATTATTCCGCCGGAAGTTATAATTGACAAATAGGGCTTTTGCTACAATTTCCTTGCTGTGTAAGCGTAATTTTTTCGAAAATGAGATTTACTCTTGCAAATAAGTAAGTGCTTAAATAAAATGCAGATTAAAAAGTAAATAAAATCCAAGTTTTAATCGTATTTTTTTATGCAATGATCGCTGAAGTAGAGTTTTAACAATGGAAGTAAGTGTCAAATAGAACTAAATTGGCACTCGCGAGAAGGAGGAGTTGTAGCTTATGGGACTAAGTTCGTGATTGAACGTCCAATCACAATGAATTGCCAATATTAAGTAATTACAAATCTTATATAAGTTATTTTTAAAATGAAAAGTTTATCATGCTGATGACCATTATCATCATCAAGAACATAACTTACAGGATATTTTTGATTGATATGAGTTTTACACCGAGAAAAAAGGAGCTCGGATTCTACAAACTATTCGTTGATGTGAGTAAAAGAGATATTTTTAAATTCTTTATTAATCTATCACATAATTTTACATGATTTCAGATTATGTACATAGTTACGTTAAATTTATTAATATTGCTAATTGCGTTAAATATTATTATTTTTTAATTAATATAGGTAGATAATAATAAAACATTGATATTAATATATATATATATATATATCTATTCTGTTCATTCTCAAAAATAGTTTAGGAAATTTTAAATTCTTTAAACTAATTCTTTCCATTATTTAAATGTTTGTAGTGAAATTTGTAAAATAATTATAGCTACTGTATTACATAAAAATAACTTTAATATTAGTATTCAAATCTAATTAATAAAATTTTCGTGAATATGTATTTAATTATAAGGTAACATTATTAATATCAATGTTTTATTATTATCTACCTATATTAATTAAAAAATAATAATATTTAACGCAATTAGCAATATTAATAAATTTAACGTAACTATGTAACTATATATATATATACCATTAACTAGGAAAAAAATGTTACAAACAATTTCGGCTAGGGTTGATCCATAAATGTCACAGTATTAAAAAATAGTTTCTTTCTCTTCATAAATTCTCATAAAAACTAAGTAAATTTATGTTTTTACTACACGTATATATATGTATACACCGATACCTTGATATTCTTATATCTTTAATTTTCCTTAAAGATTATCTATAGATAATTTGATAGTTTTTATCAATTAATATGAAATTTTATCATCTAAACAAATATTAGAAAAATGCAGAGTAACAAAGTTTTTTTTTATATCAAGCATGATTAATTACTTACTACAGATGTATTGTTTGATTAAACGAAAAATAAATATTCTACACAATGTAGAATGTTGCGAGGACATTAATTGGTTCACGCCTCTTTGCGACATTGTAATGTTTGCAGAACAATCTTAATAAAGTTTCAATATTTGAATTGCCTTTATCAGCAGTATTATCGAGCCAAAGATCGTTAAATATTTTTGCAATTGGAATTGTTGCAAAAATAAAAAAAATTGCGAAAATATTGAATGCGAGATAGCGACTACTTCAATTTATAACGTGCAATCAGTAATTTATCTTTAAGCGTGCAATGTCAAACCGCTAATAGTTGTTTTCTAATACGTTAAACCAAAACAAGTCTTTATTTAAACTTCAGTTCAATGAAGATCATTCGTGTCTTGAAATTGCAGGGGATTTCTATTTTTCAATAGTATTGAAGACTGAGCCAACTGTAAAACTATTTGACGAAAAAGTATCTGTCATAAGAGATTTGGTAAAAATAAACATTTTAGGTAGTCATCTTCTTAAGAAAGTATCAGTATCGTTTGATTGTATAAGTCCATATAACGATATCTCATCGATAGTTTTAGGTTTATCTCGATGAAAGGGAAAAGCACAATTTCGAACAAAAGCCCGCTTAACGAAAACGATAAAACCCTCCGTTTTCTTCTCACTGCGCGCAGTCATTGCTCGTGGCAAAATCGTCGGTATATATACGACGCGGTCGTTCAGTTCCAGCTGTGATTTCAGAAAAATAAAACTATCAGGCTTCTTCCTCTCTTTGCACGCTTTTCAGATAAGAGCACAAACGAGAGCCTGAGATAAAGTTTAAAAATAATCTGTCGAACCGAGTGAGAGTGCGGTTATACAGCGTGAAGGAGAAATGGAGGGAGTGCCTGAGATATTACAGCGAATGCGCATCGTTCAGCGAAAGAAATCCAGTATCGCGCGAGACCTTTGCACTAAGAAAGTCCATGGTTAAAAATTGCCCATGTATAACCCTTCTGTCGGGTGATAATGCTGCACGAATCGGGGGCCTAGTTTTTGATTGAAAAGCAGAAGCGCTACGGCTGGAAAGTGTACAACTATATTTATTTTAATTTTACATTTTAATTGCTTTTCGGATTTATGCCCAAACTGGATTGACGATAGGTGTGCAAAAAAATGTAACTGTAGAGACGTGATAGAGCTAAAAATAAAAAAGGTTCTTCGCGTTGAATTACAATAATGTTATTGGGAAGTTTATTTTCAAGAAATGTAAAGATTGTTTTGTGAAAACTATACTGATAATTTTTCTTTTCTTTTCGCGCTAAGAATTAGAAATGACCACTGCACAATAGAAAAAGTATAAAAAATATGGAAAAGAAGCCTTTGAAAGACTCGTCATTAATGCATTTACGTAAATATATAATAAAGATACATTGTATGATATGTAGTAGAAAAATGTTGGAACATTAATCGTATGGAGTTTACAGATATTATCGATAAAAATTCAAGCGTATTTATACAAATATGCTATATATCTGCAGATACGTATACTGATAATTCATTACCATTGTATTAAAGACTACACTTGAGACTTTATTTTATATGCGATTTAAACTTGAAATTTGTACCCACAACAACAATTACAGGGAAAACCTAAATAATAATAGAAAAATGATCATTCTATCGTTAAGATAAAAATAAGAGTTTCAATTAAAAATATTAAAATAGTCACACATTCTTCATAACAGCTATCGCTACATATGAGTACATTAAAAAAATCGGAATGAACTATAGAGAGGATAACGAGGGTTGCATGTATATAGAACTCAATGCGCGCGTTGTAATTCAACACAATTAATTTTCATTATTATTATTCAATATTGATAACATTTGTCTCGATTAAACTTTTGATATCTGTAAAAAGTCCCGACCACCAAGATGCACGGTTTTCAAGGAAGGGGGAAACAAATAAAAATTCGCCAGCCAGAATTGGAGGGCAGCTGAAATCGGCTATCAAAGCTGAGCTGCTTCCATCTACTATGCTCTGCCGAGTACTGGCAAAAGATATACTCTGCTTCAAAAAGTCTCATTTATAATGCTCGACCCTCGACCTCCCGGTTCCCCTCTATATGGAGAAAATGCTCCGCTCGCTATCTCTCCCGCCTTCTATATTATAATAGAGTTAACATGACACAAGGAAAATCTCGTTGCTGTGCGCTTCCGTGTTTTGCCGCACTCGTTAACACCAGCATCGCCGAATTCGTATACACTTATTAAAGCGATTGGAAAAGCTGCAAAACAATGTATATATTTGATTCCAAAGTCGCAGTGAGCGAAAAGGTAATAATTATTATGAACGAAGCTGTTGAGACTAATGTGACGATATTATCTATTTTTTTAGGTTAATCAATGTTGTATAAAAATAATGTATTCCGGCAAGTGGTCGTATCGAGCTTTTGTGTTTTTTTTTATTACGTTGATGTGATATAATATTTATTCCCAATATAATTAGATTATGAAATGTCCGCGTGATGTAACGTTGTACACGGAAAAAAATCGCAAGCAGAGTTTCATGCACCTTCAAGCAAAATTTACCGAATAGCTTGGACTGAACTCATCAAGCAAGATGTGATTGACGGTTATAGAACATCTACAGAACTAGTTCGGTAAATTTTGCTTGATCAATCAAGTAAAAGAAGTTAGGCATACTTTATGTATTATACACACTCGCGATTGGAAGACGACAAAGTAATCTTTGCTTGATTATTTAGGCACTTTATTGTATTTGACGGTTATTTCAGTATGTATTAGCGAATATTTTCAGTAACATTTGCCCAATAACTTCAAAACATTTTGCTTAATTCCTGCTTCAGTGTAATCTGCCGAGCTAAATTAAGTAATGTTTGCTTGCGATTTTTTTCCGTGTAAAAACAAGGATCGACGTATGTATCTTTGAAAAGTGAATTTCAAGAAATATAATAAAAATGGAATATAAATCTTATGACATCAAAAATATTAATTTATATTTTTAAATAATTCTTCTTTGAGTGCGTGTTATTTGTGGTATATATATGTTCTGCGAATGGAATAAATTATTCCAGATCTAAGCTACTTTTGAATCAAAGTATATTTTCTACGCTAAAATCTGTTTG
>UELU01144362.1:12409-27855 GCA_900490025.1 Megastigmus dorsalis
TGTATTAGCGAATATTTTCAGTAACATTTGCCCAATAACTTCAATACATTTTGCTTAATTCCTGCTTCAGTGTAATCTGCCGAGCTAAATTAAGTAATGTTTGCTTGCGAGTTTTTTTCGTGTATTTTGAACTTTTCATAGTTGTTTATTACATACTCGCGCGCGCGCTTATAAATATTTAGCGAGGATCGTAGTTATTCAACCGGGGAGAAAATGAAAAACTCAATAGTCGTACGACAGATGCGAAAATCCTATCAGCAGCGCAAAATTGTTTATAAAATGTGCATATAGCAATCTTATCTGGCGCGTTAACCGCAAAGTTTCAGTTTAAATACAAATGCGTACACTACAGTTTGATAAACTCTATTACAATGGTTGAAGTTTTATACAACCGGCTTGTAAAATGCAAGGATTAGTTTATCGCACAGCCGCGAGATATCGTTTATAGCGTTTATGCGTAAGTTTTCTGCTGATTTAGCAGTTCGCGAACTGTTCGCGCTACGTTTTTCATTGGCTATATTGCGGGCCGTATAATCAAAGAGATACGGCTAGAGTCGTCAAAACGTGGCAATAAAACTTTTATTCTCAATGATTTCGATAAACAATGTTCGTCGGGGAGGAGCTTCCCGCTGACTTTTATGATGATTAATTCATTTTTGAAAAGCAATAAATGTATTTTCAGCGTTATTGTACAAGTCGCTCGGTATCCAACGCGGAAACTTATTATCTCAGTTATTTTTGAGTTTCGTTCATTGAGAGATTTTACGATCGTCAATACGCCTTGAAATTTAACAATTAAAAAAGTGAAAAAATATCACACTTTATTTTTATTCTACTTCTCATCAATTTATCCTCAAAAACCGTTAAGAAACCCCCATCGAAATCACTTTCTAAATCCAGCATGTTAATCGTAGCCCTGCCGTGATTGACAAATGCACCTTGTCGAAATTAGCCCGAGGGGGAAACAATAAGGGGTGGCCGGACACAGCGATAGAATATCATCGTTCATTAAAAAAGTCGAGAGCGTGAAAAAGAAAGTGCAGGCACGAGTGAAACGAGGAGCTGTTGCGCGCTCCGTGCGAGGGGTTCAACTGGCGTTAAAAGCAAGGGAAACAGAGAGAGGAGATATACTGTATATATATATAGAGAACAGGTCGTGTAGGGTTACACGGGAGGGCCACGGAGGTGTCGCTGGAATTTCTCGCTTCCGGTCACCGTGGCGCGCTACTGCACGCATATATATATATATGTGTGCAGCGTGAAGAAAACCGTGGAGCCGGAACCTCGAGGTTTGCCGCTCTAACGACCATAAGCCACTCCGCGCATATCCTTGTGTGTGCATTACATGTTCTTATGTGTGTCTGTGTGTGTGATCGCGGGTGATTTCACGCGCGACGAAGCGGGGAAACGAGTGAGCCTTCGTTCGGGATTTTAGTTTCATAAATTAGTTCAGCTATTTATCAGGGTACCCCCCCCCCCCCCCCCGCTTCTTCTTTATATATGCATGCGTATAAGCTACACGCGAGCGAGCGGGGGAGCGGTCCTGACGTGCTAAGCTTTTTTTTTCTTTTACGCAATGTGTGCTCGACGTGATTTTTGCGAGGTTCGAGGTACTTATAGCTGATGAGTTCGTGTAGGTGGGATAGAAGAAAGGATGCAAAGTGTAATAGCTTCGCTTTTCTTTCGGTTTTAAAAGGATTCTTGCTTTACATGCGAAACGATTTTTTACAAAATTATTGCAAACTGCGAGATAGTAGCTAATTTGGCACTATTGAAAACATTTAACTGAGTTTTATCTGGAAATTTAGTCAATTCAAACTTATTTTTAATCTTACCCTGAGAATCTGAGAGATTACTACTATGTGCAAAATTTTCTAATAAAATTTTTTATAATTCCGTTTCAGTGATAACACTAACATTCTAAATTTCTGAGAAGAATAACCGCTTTCATCGTAAAAGTCGTTCTTGTATCAATACTAAGTAGCAGCATAATATTTGAAATGCTCCTTGGTAAGAGCTTTGACAAAAGTAACTACATTGTCGTAAATCATTTTAAACGCTTTTCTCCATGATAACTAACGCAAGTAGTAACTATAATATATGGAAAGCGTACATGAACCTCGATGTATATTTAGAATTGTATTTGTCAATTTTTTTTACATAGCGCGCGATATCCATTTTAATTAGAATAAAAAACAATCCGCGAACTGGTATGACTTTCGTTAGATTATATATTTTAAAGTCAATTATAGAGTCTTATCGAGTAAGCATATACGTAGTTTGCAGAGATTGAACAATTTATTTATATTTCCTTTAGAAATACATCAGTCTACCGATGATAAATTCGTCCATATTCGAAGGAGAGATGCGTACAAGAACGCGAATACACATTTTTACACGCCATTTTTATATTTGCGCGCCGGAAACTATCTGATGAGTATTTTTCTCCGCGTAAACAGAATTAACGATCAACAATTTTTAAAATATAAAATATTATAATTTGCGCAACCGCTACTCGTTATCGTGTCAATCGTTTTTAGGCCAGCACACACATCACTTTAGAAAATAAAAGCCGTCGAGATTATCAAAACACGATGTCAGTGACCCTAGACAAGTTTTGGGCTATAACGAGAAATCGACAGACTTCGCATTCACATAGGATGGTGAAATCTACTAGTCATGCAAATGCTCAAAAACCATTAAGAATCGAGGTTAACGTCGTTCACCCGTCGATTATAAAATATTAGCTTGTTAATTTGGCGCTCGCGTAATTTCTAGATAAATATTACATGTAAATTTTTATGCATTATCACGATAGGACACTTTTCATATTTTGATTTAATACGTTTCATATAAACATGTAAGATTGTCCGTTGATGTCACTCTTCGGATCACATCTTCGTCAGGGTGTCCATCTGGCTACGGCGGCAAACCGAACCAACGCATCGCGCATTTTCAACACAAAGCCCTCGAAAGAAAACACTTGACCCTTCCACCAATATAGAGACTCGTCAATTCCCCTCCTCATCTCGATTCGACCCAGTCACGTCAATAAAGCACAAAGAAAAAAAAGGCGATCGATCGAAAAGTCAAAAAAAAAAATCCATCAAGAATCTCATAGAAAAAAAAAGAGAAATTCCGTCAATCCCTTATTCCTCAAAACCTCACCCATCAACGAACAATAATCCAGACACACACACACAGAGAGACGTGGAGGTATAGACCGATCAAAGAAATGTCAATGTTATTATAGCGAGAGGAGCCTCGGGACAATATAACAGCTCGATTCGATCGCGCGCGGCGATAGTCATAAGAGCTGTGCTTGGCAGAGGAGAGGAGAGAGAGAAAGAGAGAGACAGAGATCAGCAGGTGAGTGTTAAGGGCGCGCCGACAGACGGAGAGCGCGAAAGAGAGGAGAAGAAGGCAGAGGAGGCAGCAGCAGCAGCAGCTCTTTCGGGGGCAGCTTTCCTGTTTATGTGTGCGAGAGTGAGCATATGCCGGGATGAACCACCACCACCACCAGCACCAGCACCAGCTCCGGACACCGCTGCGGAACAGATGGACGTGTGCAGGCGCGCTCGCTCTCCATGGCTCTTCGTGGTCAGACGGAGACGGGAGAGTTGCGACCTCTTATGCGGCCGAGCGGGAATTTGCGACGTCTTATATGCGTGTGCCTTTGACAAATGTAAGAAGGGCGATCACGGGGCGAGAGCGCTTTTGTTACATTTACGATAATTCGATCGAAAGATTCATTATTGGGAAAAGAATATAGACCAAAGGTTGAAGTGTGCTGGAGCTTGTGCTTTTTATTGCCTTTCGGAGGTGCTATAAGGAAAACAGACCAGGGTTGATGATTCTTATCGAAGTATGGGATAGTCAACTTGGGTTATGATTAATCAATTATATGAATTTATACCTGATTTTATCGGGATTGTTGGTCGCTGCAGTTAATGCGCCTGCAAAAGATATAATACAATGGGCTACACTTCGTTAACGAATTGTAATCGTAATCCGTTTAAAAACATGACTTTGCTTAAGATAAGATTCAGACGTTCTAATTAACGCGCTTGAACGGTATTAATATTCAAAAACCGCTGACAACCGCTTCAAACAGCCTGCAAACAATAGGTACTTAAGAATACAATTCAAGCTTTTGCACGTATACACTTTTCAATAAAATCATCATTTTTATCATTCGATTGATGCTTCGCTTAAAAACACTAAACACTACTTATATATATATATATGTACATAAACCTCTAGAAAGGTAAAGACTCTCGAGAACTTGAAGAAAACGACTGTCCTTATTTCCCTTGGATCTATGAACATCCGGCAAACCTACCCGCCAGACCTCGAAATTTGAATGTCCATATAGGATCCTATAAACCCATTCACTTCAGAAAAGTTCAGAAAAACCACCGCATCCGCCACTCCTACACCAATCACCAGCCAGCAATTTCGACCAAAGACTCCAAATTGCACATCCTCAAGATGGTATATAGTATATATAAGCATCTAAGCCTGCTGCAACAACAGAGGAAGCGACTCGTTAGAATCCGTCATCTTTTCGCTCTGCACGGGAAAAGCCTCTTCGCGCAGATGCTCCCTGTAGCAAAAATTCATCCCACAGAGAGAGAGAGAGGGAGAGAGGGAAAGAAAAAAAAAAGGGGAAGGATATATATTTTTCCCCGTTGACGACGGTGCTTATGTACCCCCTCACTCGGGTCGGCCATATACATAGAGGCAGAGAAGAAACAAGGGGCGCATCGCGTGTCATTATATATAAATCGAAATAAGGCACTTGTGCCTGGCTGCACTTGCCGCGGCGGCGGCGGCGGTGGCGTCCAGAGAAGGAAGGCCCTGCACCTGACGCCCATCGAGAAAGAGCATCAAGAGAGACGGTTGGCCCGCCGCCGCCGGTGCAGCACACACACACATACTACACGCAGCAAACCGTCGAAACGCTTCCCTCCTCTCCTCCTCCTCTCTCCTCCGCGTGATTCCGCACCGTGTGTGTAGGTATATAGGTATATGTATATACCTGGGGCGCGCGCGCGCGAGGAGAGCACGCGCTCTGCGGATCGATCGGGGCTTTGGTAATGAGCCGACGCAGGTGATCTTTCTTGGCCGCGTGCGCGCCTCTCTCTCTCTCTCTCTCTCTCTCCTAACGTATATATCGCTCATCGGACGGCCCATATAACTTCCTTCCTCTTCCTTCGCCTCTCGCGCTCTCCATCTCCACACACTCACACACACACACACACACCTTCTCTAGGCCCGATCGCCACTATATATATATTATATACTTGGGCGCGCCTCTCGGATGCTAGAAAAAGGCCGAACTTCTGGCCGCCGCTACCACCTCTGTTTGCCTTGGCGGTGTTCTTTTTTTCTTCTTCTTCCTTCGTTCGTACGTTTCGTCCAAGGCGCCTGACTCTGCGGCTGGTTCGCTGCCTCCTATATACACGTGATGCCGCGTAACGCACAGGCGCTCAGGTGTGTACGAGACGTTGAGAGAGAGAGAGAGAAGAGAGAGAGAGAGAAGGTGAGCCAACGGCGGCGGAGAGTGTGGCATCAGCGGCAGCAGCAAGTGTGTGTTCGGGATGCACCTGCCACGACACACCTGTTGACCGTTGCGAGTTTTAAGACAGAGAGAGACTCTCTCGCGAGCAATCGGTTACGACTCGTTGTGGCTCGCTTCCATAAGCCAGCAGTCGGACGAGGACGATTTTGCGCCCGCGCGCGGACGACCCGGTCTCTCCTCCCCCCTTCCCCTTGCCCGCACCATTGGTGCTTATATGCTTATCCCCAACCGCCTTCGACCGAGTCTTTCTCTCTCTCTCTCTCTCTCTCTTTTCTCTCCTTTTATTCCTTGTAGACACCGCGGCTAGGTGGTGTAGAGTCTCGTGCGCAGGCTGACCATGAGAGCTTTTCGTGCGCGGTAGCTATGTATATATGGGATATCGCACGCCGCGCAGGCGAGGTTTTCCGTTACGCCGCCGATTTTTCGAGAGAGGGGACTGCGATGATACGCGGGGTATAGCGTGAGAAGGTGGATTACTTGCATGGGGAGGATTCTTGGATGGGCAGCGGACTTTTGGGGGATGGAAGCTATTTGGCTTGTTATTGCGCGTTCGTTGCTGTTCTTATGGTTTTGCGCGGTGTGGGGGAAAATTAAAGGGCTGATGCCAACTACTCTAGGGCTATAGAGTTTCTTGCTTGATCTATTAATGTTCGTTGCGTGCATAGCGAGTCCAGCCAAGAATTCGCAAAATAACATTCTAATCAGCCATCATTTGTTAGCTAGCCAGATTGTATCGCCTCTTTATCACGTCAAAATTATATATGTATAGTGAAAGATGATAAAATTGCTTGAAGTATTCAGTATGTAGCATTATGAACAAGTAAACTGATTAAATTTTTTAATAAAGTTCATGGTTTATCCATTCTTGTAATCCTTTATCAAGGGAGTTTAAAAAAAATAATAAAGAGATTTATTTTTTCTTGACGAAAATATTGATATTGCCTTTCACGAAGAATCTACTGAAAAATTATGTTTTATCCTTTATTTCTTCTAGATGCCTGAATTTCAAATTCACTAACAAGAAATTCCCTAATAAATAACATATAATCAATCCCGTGTCCAATCGAAAAAAAAACGAACCAACTCAACTCATACTCGTAAAAGTTCGTGCCCAGAACCCCATCGCATATATAAAACCACGCAAACAAACGAATTCCTCGTAAATAAACTCAACCCCGCAGTCGCATGTGTGCCGAATCATCGAACCATCCGCGCTCATCCAAAAAACAAAACAACAAAGGTGGGGAATCGAAGAAAAGAATCGGCCAAAAGAGCGCGGTATCCGCGTACATATATAATCCATATCAATGCACAAAGAAGGAAGGAAACGGCAGGATATTAAGGGAAGGAGTCGAGGAGCAAAAGAAAAAGGCAACAAACAAAAAGAAAAAGGAGTCGGTACCGCGGGCATATCGGTCCGCACGCGCTCGTTAATTACTCCGCGAATTCCTCTGCGGGCTGTGTGTATATATACTCGCGTGCACGAAATTCGGCTGTCCTTCTCTTCTCTCCTCCTTTTCAAAGAAGGAGAGACAACAGCAGCGGCACCGGCACCGCCAACAGCAGCAGCAGCAGTAGCAGCTGAGCCGCACGCGCCAACAGCCGTTCACGAGAGCTCGCAATTTCGCGATCGGGAGGTGGAGGGATCGAGACCGAGAGAGATAGAGAGAGAGAGAGAGAGTCTGCCTCTCTCGCACACACCGATATGTGCGCGCTTTTCGTGTATAGCCCCATACGCGTAGCGCAGAGTGAGAGACAGAGAGAGAGAGACAGAGAGAGAGAGAGAGAGAAGAAGCAGCAGGAGCCCCCTGCACAGCAGGTGCACCGCAGGTGATTCCGCGTCTCCGCTTCTTGTACTCTCCGGATCCACCTTCTTCTCCTTCTTCTTCTTCTTCTTCTTTTTCTTCTTCTCCCTCTTCCGCTCGAGTTTTCCCGCTGCTGCTGCAGCTCCGAACCCTATATTCAACCTGCAGATAGGAATTTTGGGATGCGAGGGTGAAAATGTCCCTGACGATGGGTCCCGATCATTATCTGTGCGAGTAGCCGCTGTACCTCCTCCGCAGCAGCAGCGGTAGCATCGAGTGACAGATGACGCGCCAGTCGCTGTGTAGGTGTGCTACTGTGACACAACAGCGTCGATCGATCTCTAGCCGATTCTTTTCGAGAAAAAAAAATAAGAAAAAAAGAACGAGAACGATTTTCTCGACTGGTTGCTGGTGCTTCGGTAATACGTGACGGTTTTGTAAGAGGATTGGTCGTAAGGGACAGGATATTGTAGCCATTTAATAGATGGGTTATTGGGATTTTCATTTGGGCCGGGCAATAAAAGTGGCCCTCTGCCGCAGGGGTAACGAGATATTTATGACGGCTGTTTGGGGCCAGTTTGTGTGGAGGTGAGAATTCGAGGCTCTATATCGATGTCCATTGTTCTCGGAGGATTTCCTTATTGCTGTGAGATTGCTGAGCTTGTAATACGATCATTCTGAATTGTATAATAAGTATATATTATACTTTTACTCTATGCCATGATGAGCTTGTGGGATTCAAGAATTCAACTACGTTCAACCAGTGTTTAAGGAATATCTTATGCATTAAATCCTCAAAATTAATAATACATTCAAGTATTTACCTATATATACACCGCAAAAAACCATTATTCGCGATGACATTCATCAACCGTTTATCGCAACAACATATCTTTTCGCGCGAAATCATCAATACTCCTCGTGCGCCTGTGCGCACTTTATCTAAAGGAAAAAAGTAAAGCCACTCGATCTCCCCCTCAAAAGCATTAAGATTAAAAAGTTGCAAAGTCAAAGGGGGATAGTCTAGGAGAGTCGATATATAGCCGGGGCGATCGGTTGGCGGACTTTTCAAAAGAGAAGAGAGAGAGAAATGCTCGCCAGCAGCAGAAGCAGCACCTGCGCAACTCATCGCACAGCAGCCCCTTTTCGAGCAAAATATAATATAACCCCGCACGCACGCACACACACAGACACACGTAGTCGTGCATACGAGCTGCAACAACGTTGGCGGTGGCGACGGAGCGATTAGTCTCGGCGAGTTCAAGAGAGTCCGCGCTTCTGGAATTTTCGAGCGAAAGCTGCATTATTATATGTATCTCTGGCGCTGGTGCGACACACACGCGTAGTGGCTGATCGACAGGTCCTTGACAAAATGAGCCGCGCTTTCCAGTCCGGGAACATTTGCATGCGCGTACGCGCGTATATATGTACATATATATATACAGTCGAGAGATCGGCGTCAATTAACCTCTCTCCCGATAAGTCTTGTGTACATCCGTCTGTCGTCGAAGCGAAACCGAGCGAGGGTTTTTTTTTCCTTTCATTATTTATATTTATACACGGAGGCTAGCGATAAACAGTCTGAAGAATGCATGTACGTATTATCGACATGTGTGGCGGCGATGCATGGCAGGAGGTCCAAGTGTGCCGATCAAAGTTCAACGAAAAAAGCCGGGACTGGGCACCAAGTTGAGCATTGATCGTTATAGCTTATACGCGCCGCTGACGATCGTTATCTGGTCTTTGTAAAACTGACAATTGCGCATACTTTCCTGCTATCTCTGTCGATGTCGCTTTACACTTTGGCGGGATTACTTTTAATGTTGAAGCTTGCGATGCTTAATCGATTGTATGTACATATCGTTGCTCCTATAAATGACAAGTTGAATCTTTGTGCAGTTGGGTTGATGCAGACATGCTTAGATACGATTGCAGTTATGCAAAAGAGCACAATAATTTCTGTATCGATAAGATGGATTTAATTTTGAGAAAATTCAAAGAATCGGCGTCATCGTAATCCAAATTCAAATATAAAGATAATCAAGATAAAATAAACGGGAGTACAACATTAAGAAATTCTTTCGATAATTTCAGAATTGTTGAATTGTCTGATAAAAGAAAAATGTATTTTTACCGCGCTCGTCTCCGAACCGCGTTTATCGTTTAAACACACAATACATTAATAATCTATACAATGTATAACACCTTCGGCGTTGATAGCTTGAAAAATCGACGTTAATAAGTGCGCACGTTATAAATCAAGACAAAAATACCAATGTATACATCTTTCGCGCAGCAAATAAACACCTCAACGATCGAACTATCCAACAATTTGGACGATAGCTCAAACGCATCGCATCGGCTCACCCCTTAACCCCATCCCTCCTCCAACTATATATCCTCTCATCTCCATTAATCCAACACCTCCTGTACACACCTATAATACATATACATATATATGTAACCGAGCCACCATCTCACCCCCCAAAAGCAGCCGCACGCGCCTCAGCTTGCCTCCTCGTCCGCGCAACAAATTTCCAAAGACCTGCTGCCGAGCATAATAATCAAAAAAAAAAAAGGAGGAGAAGAACGACTGGTACAACTGCATGCAGCAGCAGCAGCGCGTATACACCCAACGCACATGTCCCGATCGGTGCACTGCGGTGCAGCAGCGGCACGCGCTCGCCGACCAAAAAGGAGCAGTAAAACAAGATGCGAGAGAGGAAGACGGGGGAGGAGGAGGAGGAGGAGAAGGGAGGCAGCAGCGAGTGTGCGCGGTGGTATATACATGCACGAGGGATATGTAGGAAGAGGAGCAAGGTGCTTTGCGCGATATATATGCGAGAGAGGTGATGGCGGTTGGTCGGTGGCAGCTGATCTGGCCTCGAAAGAGAGAGAGAGAGAGAGAGAGAGAAGAACGACAGCAGGTGCCCCGTATAAGAGACGCGTGTGCTCTGCACCGTGTATATATAGGTGGAGCAGCGCCTCACGGAAAGGTGGCTTCTTCTTCTTCTTCTTCTTCTTCTTTATTGTTACCAAGCCGAGAGAGAGAGAGAGAGAGAGAGAGAGAGAGAGAGAGGAGCCACGAGCCACCAACCAACCACCAACAGCCTCTGCACCGACATGTACCTCAGCAAAGAGATTTATCATACCTTTCCGCGGAATCAGCATCCGCAGTGGGACACCGTAGGAATTTCGTATGCCGAAAACGGTTCGGTGCGCGCGCGCGCCATGCCCTAGGAGATGTATAATTATCGGTAGCGTTGCAGGCTTCCTTTTTTTCCTGGGGGGAGGTGAGACGTTGAAGCTGCGAGATCTCGGAGGGAGATAAGCTCTCGGCTGCGAACTTGGATTTCGGCGTGTGTGTGGATCGGTTGATGGGAGGATTTAATTGGACCGAGTGCAGGTTGCGCGAAGAGACTACTGGGAAATAAGCTGTGTAGACAACTTGAGCATTTGTCGAAAGGGCCGTGATTCACACAATCAGGGTGTGAATATTGCAATACTTGGACTGGTAGTACATTGTGTCTCTATACGGGGAAAAAGAAACTTGGGCGCATCGTTCAGAACTCACGTATAAATATTGGCAGTCGAGCCGTAAGCGTAAAATACTGTTTTTCCTCGCACTAACGTCGCCTGGGCGGGTGAGAAATGTGTACTTTATACACACAGGAGGAAAGAAACATACATATGCTTGCGTGATTAAAGAATATTTGCGCTTAAATAATATTCGACTGGTGTCTTATTCTGTCTGTATCGCATCGATTTCGCCTGGAATTAAAGCAAAAGACAATCAAATTAAAATAATTGTGTTTTTGTAAGTGTTTTGGTAAGAGGCGATGTCTGCGCGTCAGCGGCTAATAATGTAATACGCAAGGATAACGTCTGGGAGTAGCGCTCGAAAAACTTTGCGATAAAAAAGAATGTTTTAAAAGTAACAGCGGCGCCGATAATAATCGCTTATTATAATTAAAAAAAAATCACTTTCGCTCGCTAATCTTTTGTTGAACATTAAAAATACAATTATATGAAACATAGCCATAAGAACTTTAAAGAATTATATACTTGTCTTTTGATTACAATCGAGAAAAAAAAAGATTTCGCTTTGGTAAGATATATTTTCAGAATTCAAGGAAATGGACGTCAGTAAACACATCAGCAATGTTATACACATATATATATATATATGTTAGCTTGTAATTGATTAACCCACATTTGATTTTCACCCGCGCCGAAGCTATTATAAAAAAGAGCATCAGTTCGTTCCATTATTATTTGTGTATATCGGGTATACTATAGAATATTATAGCCGCGGTATCGGCCTGTGCGTATAACATGGCCGACCTGTGATAAAACATGATGTATCGCGAGCTTGATAGGTCGGCTCTCAAAAAAAGGCCGCCGATAACGTAATTATGTACGAAACATTTTTAAAATATTTATCGTCGTTTAATCTTATGTTTCTGCTACAAGTCATACACCGCTACGAATTCGAGTTGATTGTAATTTTAGAGCGCACAGTTTGTTCGCCTTTGCAGCGCATTATCCGAATAGCAACCGGTAACTGACTATTGACCAACTGACTGAGAGATGCGCAAATGATTTTTTGCATTCGAGCATTTTATTAACAGAATTCCAGCGTAAATAAGCGTTTCGGTAAAATACAGACAAAACACAGCAGATATATAACCGTCTATAAAAGTATTTTTCGAAAAACATCGATCGCACGTTAAAGCCAAACCGATGCGTCTCTGAATCCACGGCAAGCATCGTTTCATAAAAGAAAAACTCGCGCATCTCTCGAAAAGCTGCTCCTTTTCATGCGCGATAATTGCTCCGAGACATTCCATCATTGGAGAGAGAGAGAGGGACAGTAGCAGCGAGTAGTCGGAGCGAGTCGTACAGCGATGCAGGCGTGCGCAGCGACCGCACACACAGTATTCCCGATACGTATCTCTATACATATTAGCGTCGGGCTTAGCCTACTTCTCAAAGTGGCCGGCTTGATAAGAAAGCACAAAGCTCGTTGGCCCGAGTCTATCTTTCTCTCTCTCTCTCTCTCTCTCTCTCTCTGCTGCTGCTGCCGCCGCTTGTACATGTCGTCGCGGCGACGCGTCGTCGTCGTCCTCTGGAGACCCAAACGCGCCGCCTTCGAGATAAAAACCAGCCTTATCTCTCTCTCTCTCTCTCTCTTTTTCTCTCTTGTGGGACATGCCGCAGATGCTACTATTGCTGCTGCTGCTGCTGCTGCTGCTGCTGCACGGTAGCGGGCGGCGCACCCTTGTTCTTTTTTTACCGATCGCCGGTTGTCTCGTGTCGGTCCACACCTTTGCGGTTGCTATGATGACTGTGAACGAGGGATGCTGAACCTTAACTTTTTCGATATATATAGATATTTTCAATTCCGCAATTTTCTTCGAGTTCAAGTTTATTTTTACATTTTTTTTTTATTTATATTGTATAAAAATAATTATTTATATAGTTTTGTTATTTTAATGATATCTAAGTGACACAAAGGCATAACGTAATGATTATATTTATCAAGATTTGTTTTAAATTTTTCAAATTACATCTACGGTCCGTTGTCGAATCTCATATAATATAAATAGAAAAATTGTTTATGTTTGTTGCATAAAGTAAAGCTAAATTTAATGCTAAATTGAAAAAAGAAAACACAAAATATAAGCTTCAATATAGCTATTAGCCATTAGTAAACGAGATTCAGTTCCACGAGATGCAGACTCGCCTAATTAATTTGTTAAAGATAAGATGCCGAAGCTCCGCTGCTCGTCTCGAAGAGGCCGAAACAGAAAAATATATAACCGAGCGGCTGGCAAAAAACAAAGCTATACAACGCGATAATGCGACGATGATCGTCTGAAAATTGATGCATCACTTTTATATTAAAGACGAAACGCTCAATGGGTCTGAATTAATTTTTCGACTTTATCGGTGCTCAACAGCCAAGGCGTTTCGATAGCGCACGCAGAGATACGCGAGAGTGCGAGATTCGACGGTAATATACGTATGGAATACGTATAAGTCAAGTACGCGAGGACAAAGTATATATCGAGATATGCCGAGCAGTCAATTAATTTTCTTGGTATTGACAATGGATCTTATTGCGTGCAATAATAATAATCGATGCGTTCTTTTTATGCAGAATTATGTTATTTAGAAAGATCAGATATAGCGCTTTTTGTTTCGTTACCTAATTATCAGTATTTCGGACGCGAATTTATTTTAACTCTCGCGGATTGTAATCCTCCAGTGCGGATAAGCTTCCTTTTGTCACCTGCTGTGATCTGATATTTAACAACGGAATCGTTAAATTCTCGTTTTTATTTTACTTTATCAATTGCATAGACTTTTAGATTATCGCTAATCACGATATCTTAATCAACGACGCTTGAAAAACTACTCAAAAAATAACAATTTTATTGACTAGTAACATATAAGCATACGACACTTTCGATCGAATACATAAGATTCAACAGTACAGATAAGCTTTCTAATAATTATATATTTGATTTTATTAAAAATATTATCTTGTAATTATAAATTTTAAATGTTAACGGATGGAAATGAAATTCTTTGGTCGTACTGTCACCATGGCAGTAATTTAATTTCTCTACAAGCTATGCACATGCGTCGAGTAAAAATTTCGTGGAAATCTAAGTTGCTTCATTCATTTCTATTATAGGACAGATGGTACACCTGTCGGTAGATAAAGATACATTGTTCGCTTTAGCGGTAAGAAAAAATCCACGCTATCTCGCACGTGTCGCCGAGTAAAGACCTTCTCGATCGCAACCTCAAGAAAAAGCCACGAGAACACCAAATCACTCTTCCGCCATCTAATCATAAACGACAAATGGCAACATCCTCGTCAGGCCCACCAACGCATCATATAAACACAACCATTAAAATCATCCCCGCGAGACTCGAGAACCGCGATTTTACACTGCGAGCTCTCGCCGCAGGCATACCAAAAAAATTCGTTGACCATCTCAAGTGTTCAACCCCCTTGCCCCTCCCGTCCCCCTTCCAATAAAGTCCGGTGGGCCGCACAGCCCATATAGTCTGCGGTCGGCGTAACGTCTCGAGGGCCAGTGCGCGCAGATATCGCGGGGGCTTCGCTCGGCGCCTCTCTCTCTCTCTCTCTCTCTCTCTCTCTCTCCCATGTATAAATATAGCTGGCCGCGCACACGTGAAGAAAAAAAAAGTGCACGCGTCGCTAAGCCGTTCCCATCGGCTCTCGCTCTCGCTCTCCTCTGGGTCTTTCCGTTATCCTCGCTTCCCATGGACTTCCTAAACAGTGACTTCCTTAAAGGAGGCAGATGGCCTATTAACTCCGATGGACACTTCCCAGGGTGGAGACACATCCCCTCCTTGCTTACTCCCTCGACTCTCTCCCTCTCCCTCTCTCTCTCTCTCTCGAGCTCTCCAACGTCTTTTCCTCATGCATGCGGGTATATAGCGAACTTCCTCCCCCTTTTCACGCTCGAGCGGCCGAGTCGAAGGAGGAAGGAGACGAAGAAGAAGAAGAAGAAGGCGTTACTGCGCGCTATGCACTTGCCGCTGCTCTCGCTCTCTTTCCCCCACTGTGTGTGTGTGTGTGTGTGTGTTTTTTTTCCCACTGCAAGCTGGCCGACTGGCATGGCTCGCTTAATCCTCGATTACGCAGATTTCACGCAGCAGGCACTACTATACCACTGCAGCTCGCTCCCCCGTAAATCTTCGTCATTCGATTCGCAGCAGCTCTCGGCTTTTGTTTCTAACTCGTCTCTCTCTCTCTCTCTCTCTCTCTCTCTCTCTCTCTCTCTAGCAGCAGGTCGAGATCCGAGCGCAGGTATATTAGGAGAAGGAGAGCGGGCCGAGGTAGCAATTTTGCCTGGCGCCAGGGCCTCGAGACTCGATGTACCAACGCGCCCGACGCCAAAGCCCCGCGAACGAATAGAAACTCTCTCTCTCTCTCTCTCTCGACTATTCCTCGAGGTCCGTCTGCAGTGTTTTTCGGGAGTTGAGAGCGCGGAAGGGGGGGGGGGGGGGGCTAA
>UELU01144362.1:27875-72443 GCA_900490025.1 Megastigmus dorsalis
GGGGGGGGGGGGGGGGGGGGGGGGGGGGGGGCGGGGGCTAAATGTTGATTTTTAACGATATTCGTGTAGTATAGACTCTCCTTCGAAGCTCGGACCTGCGCAGTCAATATAGTCACTCGCGCGATATCTTTGAAATCGAATCTGAAATATATTTATCCGCAGCGGATCGCTGGCTAACTTACTTCTTCGCTCCCTCGGATTTCAGACAGATTCGATTAGCCGCAGACTGTATACACAGAAGGTATGAGAAATTCCTTTAGAGGAGGGAGAGAGAGAGAGAGAGTAGGAATGCGTGCGAGTGCATCGGCGCGGCTTTAACGAGCGTATCGTTTCGGGAGCTGATTTCGGCCCCCCGTGAGTAATGGCTCTTGCTGCTACGGCTTGGTGAAAAATCTCTCCCTCGCCTCTGTATGCGTATGTGACTCCGTGTGCGTGTGTGTGTGTGTACGTGTAAGAGCAGAGGCCTTTTAAATGCGCCTGCGGCCAATCGCAAGCTGTACAGGACGATGTAATTGTAGCTCCCTGGGGCTGCAGCGACTCGGGGACTCTTTTGCCAATGTGTCATGTGGCCGGCGCTTGACGCGCGAGCATTGTTTCCTCATAGCCTCGATGCTTATCCATATAAATCAACAGCAGTTTCGAGTGTAGAACATATACATAGAGTTCGGTGTGAGACGTACTTTATAACAAAAAGGGTTTAAGGAAAATATAGTTTTTTTTAAAAGAATGAGAGTCGTTGCCGCTGTTATAGTGGATTTTTTTCGGAACTTCAAGCGAGACCGCGTTTTAAATTTTTATATCGAACATTTTCAAAAAATAGAATATATATATATATGTATAATCAAAGCAATAAACGACCGATATAAAAAGGCACTAAATTCAATCGAAGTCATCCACAGCGTCGCGAGCTTCGCACGATTTTTATTACCAAAGAAATCGGCTTCATTATTACGCGAAACTCGCCCAAATGCAGCCAATAAAAGTATACTTAAATAGCGGCGAACGAGCACCCGAACTCTCATAAATATCTCTCTCTCTCTCTCTCTCTCTCAAATTAAGAGCCATGTCCCCCTCTAAAAATTTATCGCAACGAAAAAGAAAAATGAAAAAAAACTGCACTCTCCCGAGAGCAAGACAGAGAGACAGAGAGTCGGGCGGCAAATATAATAACAATAATCGCAGGGGCCGAATCTCGTTTGAATTCTCCCAAAAATTCGTGCAATCTCACTCGGGGTCTCGTAAAAAAGCCGCGCGCACCGCGGCCATCGGCAAAGGAAGAAGAGGTGGAAGGATGAGGAGGAGGAGGAGGAGGAGGAGGAGAAGGTCAAACGCGCGCGGCGGCACCGCTGCAGCGGTGAGAAGAGGCTGCTGCTGCCGCTGCTGCCGCTGCAAAAGATATGATCTCTGCCGGGCGGCTCCCGTCTTGAGCGTGACTCGGAGTAAAAGGGCCCCGGCTGTACATATAACGCGCCGACAATCTCTCTCTCCCTCTCTCTCGTCCGGATGCGCAAGTGTGTCTGTGTGTGTGCGGGGGCCCTTTGACGCGGTACTGCTGTTCCGCGCGAGCGCGAGCTGCAGGGAATAATAAAGAATTTCTGAAGGTGGCTGTTGCGCGCGGACGCTTTCGCGAGTCACTTGTGCGCTGGATTCACCTTTTTATTTTCTTCTGAGATCGTTTGCTTATTTGGAGGGAGTTGTCGGTATTGAAATGTTTGACGGGACATTCGTATTTAACCGAATGTGCGATAATGCGAGTGCAATAATAAAAGGTTTGCGTGCTTGGCAAACTTTGTAAAAAGAAAAAAATGTATAAGCGGAGATATATCGATTTATATATATATGCGGCTGTGGCGCGGTAGACAAGAATAACAAATGTAGCGCATTCGCAGACGACTTTTTGTTTGTTGTTCATAAATTAAGTAATTTGTTTAATCGTTCCACACTGTAAATCCTGCATACTATAACGGCCGTCGTATAAACAAGGAGAGGTGCACTTTTCTTACGTATAATCCATTTACGGTTTTTATTGCAAACTACATATTCCGAGAAAATAAGCATCATGTATATTCAAATAGATATTTTTTCATATACACGCTTGCTTTCCATGAAGCAGAACTGGTTGTTTCTAATCGTTCGATAATATATCTATCGCTATGCAGTTTCTAATCGCAATTATACTTATTTAACTTTACAATGCCTTATATATGTATGACATTGACTTAAAACAACGAAAATAGAACAACCAGATCGTCGATTCATGTATATAGTATTGGGGAAAAAGACGAAAAGTTTTACCCAAATATGCATTTTAGAACATTCATATAGTTTCTATTCTACTAATATTCATATATATTATTACAATAAGATAGTATTAAAATTTCAGTTGTATATAACTTTTTTTATATTTACAATATTTCGAATTATAGAATTCCTAAATAGTTTCAATATTAAACAAACGATTGTTTATTTATCACTGAAAAATTATAAGCCCTCCCAGAAAGAGAATCAACCCCTTCGACAGTAATCTCCTATAGCTCCTCAACTTTGATTTCCTATACCAACCCAAGCGGCAAAGAACCAAAGAAAACCGCGCTAAAACTACAGTAAAAGGAGTAGAAAGAAAAAACAGGCAATGGGGAAGAAGACACAAAAGCGAGATAGAGAGTAAGCGGCCGATAGCGCATCATCCACACACGTACCTATACAGAGCGAGAGAGAGAGAGAGAGTCGAAGGGGGGGGGGGTAAGAATAAAGAAAAGAAGTATATATATACGGCAGTAGCGAGGAAAGGAAGAAAGAGCGTGTACCCATACGGCGAGGAACGGCATCGCGAAGGGGCTCGAGGAGCATCGCATTGTACGCGCAGGGGCCCCGAAAGGATGAATGGATCCGGCCTCCCCACATATACTGCACACGCACAAGAAGAGAGGGAGAGAAAGTCTCTCCTTCGCGCACACGTGGACGAGCCGCTGCAGCAACAGCCGCATCAGCAGCCAGCAGCAGCAGCAGCTCTTTGTGGGCCGTCGAAAGATGCTTTGTCGCGCACGTCGCTCGCGGGGCCCCCGTGACCTCGATTTATATACACTCTGCCCGCGCAAGCCAGACAGAAGCGAAGTACCTAATCGCCCTCGTCGCCTCTTTTCTCCTCGGCAGCTTCGTCGTCGTCGTCCTCGTCGTAACACGGCGCGACCGAGTGCTAAAGACGTCGCGCTCTTGATAAGGGAGACCGCGCGCTACAAGTGGGCGGCTCGTAACATTATACAAGAGCGAGAGAGAGAGAGAGAGAGAGAGAGAGAACGAAGCGAGAATTGGGAATCCGACGAGTGTGCGTGTTCATGGTGCGGCCGCGTGATCGTCGCGGCCCGAATTCAGAAGTTTGCTACGCCTGAAGTTGTTGCTTGGCCGAGCAATGCCGATAGCGCGATCGTTTCCACGGGTGGAAGAGGAAGGGGGGGGGGGCGGCGAGTACATATATAAATTGGTTATCTCGCGTATATATACGTAAAGAGTCTCGTACTTTGGATACTTGACGTGGCAAGGTTGGAGATTCCAGATGTGTGTGTGTGTGTGTATGCGTGCGGGGGGATATTCGACGAATGCGCGTCCGCGGCCCTTGTATTTTTTCAGCCGATGACGCGATCGCACGCCTGCAGTTTCCGAGAGTCATGCGATGTATATAGGGAAATAGCGCGGCTGACAAGTGGATCAGTCACACGTGGTTTACGTTCGTCTGGCCGACGTTTTTACTTCTTTTTTTTTCTATCAGTTGAGAAAGAAAGAAAAAATTATTTGGAAGACTCGGTATCACGACGCTCGTCATCGTGTAGCTCAAAAGGTTTATTTGATGTATAAATATTTTTTAAATGCAACATGGTTCGAATTCAATTCTTATAGGAATTCCTATCCATTTTTTAAAAAAGTATACGCGTCACTTTCAAGTTACATGAAAAAAATAATTGATTTGAATGATTTTAAATTGTCGAACATTCAGTATAGTTACTGCTACTGTCTTATTTTAAACAATCCATAAATATGTGTCTTCGAACACCCGAGAAGAAGAGTAGGTATATAATAAAATCATTTTAAATCTATATGGAGCAATTATGAGTCAGTCCTAAAGCTCCTCTATAGCACTAATCTTTTATGTTTTACCTTCAGCTGTACTTAATTACGGGTATATTGATCCTCGTCCGCAGACTTTCATATTTACCCACATTTTGAACCTCTATTATTCATCAACAATTACATATCTTTCACCTAAAATATGATAATACTCATGATCAAACTTCATAAGCATGTTAAGAACCACCTGCAAGTGCATTGTAAGCAATATAAAAAAAAACTTTTAAAAACCACGTGGAACTATCCTACATCGAAACCCAACATGTGCGCAGTATATCAGCAGCATCGGCAGCAGCAGCAGCTAAATTCGGCTACGTACCTCTGCAATCGATCGAATCCTGCAGAACCTTTCGATTACGTTACTAAGCTCATACACAATGTAAAGCGAGGACGCAAGAACGACGTAGTCGTAAATATCGGAGAAAATCAGGGAGAGCGAGAGAGAAGAAAGGCACCTATACGCAGCTAGAAAAAGACGACATACACCGATTATAGATATAAAAGAAGCGAGGGAAGAAGCGGCACAAAAGAGCGAGAGAGAGAGAGAGAGGGAGAGAGAAGGCGCAAAGGGCATTTAGCGATCCGCGTACGCGCGAGAGAAATAAGAGAGAGCGAGAGTGAGAGCGAGAGAGAGAGAGAGAGAGAAGAGGCGACTGTTATACCCATGGATTTGAGTAGCAGTCGAGACACACGCACCGCAGGCACACACAAGGCCCCGAACAGAGAGACGAGTCTGCCCTATACGGCCTGTGAGCCGCGTGGCCCATCTCTCCCTCTCTCTCTGTCTCTCTCTGACTCTCCGTTCTCGCGGGCTGCCAAGAAGAGAGCGGCTGGGATCCAGCTGGCCCCGGGGAACTAGAGAGCCAGATAGAGAGAGAGAGAGGGAGAAAGAGACGAAGGAGCGGGGGAGGAGGAGGAGATACAGGACGAATGGAAAGAGAGAGAGAGAGAGAGAGAGAGAGAGAGAGCGAAGCATCCAACGTCTCTCAGCCGAGCGAAAAAGAAAGAGCGAGAGGAAAAAAAGAGGAGATAAGTGAGCCGCCCCCAGCAGAGCACGCAGCCTCCGTGCCGCTTCTCTCTCTCTCTCTCTCTCTCTCTCTGGGTCTTTCTTCTTCTGCCTTCTTCCTCTCCTTCTCCACTCACTCTCTCTCTCTCTCTCTCTCTTTCTGTATATACAAGCCTTCTTATCCCACGCTCCGGCTACGCTCACCTCCGCCAGAGTTCCTGTGCGCGCAACATTGCTGCAGCTCTCCGTGTGTTCACGACACGACTCTCGATTCATCGTCGAGACCCCCTATTGAGTTTTCCCGAGTAGAGCAGCCTCTCTGTTTTGGGAAACTTTTGGAAAATGTGTACGCGTATAGAGAAGGAGAGGAAAGTGCGTTGGACGTCTCGCAGATTAACGTGCGGAATTCGATGTCTCTGCAGGAGAGCCGCATTTCTGTATATATATATATATATATATATATATGAAAAAAAAAGGAATTATGTAAAAGCAGCTCAGAGATAAATGGTGTGTAAATGAGGTGGTCTCCTACGTAGCTTATCTAAATAAATGAGCGAAGAAAAAAGTTGGTAAGTGTACGGTTTATCTTGGCGCGGACAAACAGGTGGAGTCGGGTAAAAACGTGTCGCGCGAGTCACTCGTAATCGGTGCAGAAAAAAATTATCTGACGGAATTAAAATAACGTCTGTATGAATACAGTCGTGTATATAATTGATAAAGAGATTTTCGCGCAAATCCGCAGTGTGAGACCGGAGATAAGCAGTAATATCGAAGAATAATTCGGTTATAATAATTCTCAGGCATTTATGATTGAGTATCTTATTAATTTCAGTTATGGATACTTGAGTGTTTTTAATTTTCAAAGGCAATTGAGTTTATTACTATAATTACAGACTCAACTTAATATAATTTTGTGAGAGGATTGATTCGCTGTACGTTGATCGCTCAGAGTGAAAATTAATTTTAAAATGCCGTATATAGATAAATACATTTATCCGAGAATACGAACGATGTCGAGATTATTAGGAAATAATAATTAATCTGGTTGCAGCTGAAGCTATAAAAGTTATTGACGCATTGTGAGATTAGTTAGACTTTTAAAGCTAAAAAGAAATCCAGCTAGATTTAATTTGCTGAATCAGAAATTCAACTATCTCTAGAAAATTCAGTCTATATTCAATGATTTTTTTTTCCATCAGTGTTATAAGTACAGTGCAAAATACTTATCGAACGTTTAGTGATCATGTTTCGCAATATTTCAATTCAATTATGCTTGAACGGAGAAAGGCATAAATCACGACACTCAACCGGCGATAGAAAAACAATATAGGACTCTTTATGAATGAAGCGTTCCTGAGTGAAGGAAAAACAAAACCCTTACGGTGTCTATTAGCATCGCAAACTCGATACTGTACTTATGAATTAATCAGAAGAAAATCAATGTCATGCGGCACGAAGCTAAATAGAAAACATTCCTAACCGAACTAATTTAGCGACAAATGTATTGTTTTGATTATTGAATGACTGTAATAACGTACTAATTATAGATTATGCCTCTTAAATAATGTATAGTCGGGCAAGAGGAGCGCGTGTTACTGCAGCAGCTACCCGTACAATCGAGGGTAAATAAATTAAGATCGTATCGATTAATTGCACGGTGGTGTGTTGAGCCGGTGCCTTCTGAAAAGTAAAAAATTGTTATAATTATTTTAATTTTTATGACCTCCATCGGTGAAAATGATCGCTGGAAAAGCTGCAGTACTTGGGTGTAAAATTATTTACACGGAGACAAAGAAAATAATAATTTGTCGAGGGAATGCATAATTATGGGAACATAATATCTTAATTGTAACCTATTTTTTTTTAACTTTTGCAACGAGTATAGATCATCTTGATTTTTGGATAAACTTTGCCTAGCTAAAAATATTAGCTATAGGTATTTTTTCATTCGTCCACAGCTATTCAAACTTTAGATGCTCAAAGACTTCCCTTATCAATCCAAAAAGAAAAAACGTTGCTCCAAAACTATTTTTTCCGCTAAGTGTTATCTCTCCGGTAATAAAAACGTCTCTCAACCCACATCCCCAGCTCTTATCAATCATTGAAAACAAGTGCAACCCAGAAATCTCGGATCCTCCCCTAAAAACCCCAAATCACTCGTCACTTCCTGTCCTCGCACTTGTTCCTCCTACACGCACACACACACACACACACCCACCCGTTCCCCTCTAAACCCTAACAACTCCCCACCCCCGCATTGAAAAAACTCAAAGAGAAAAAAAACCCCCGCACTACTCGAAAAAACAAAGAAAGCCAGCAGCAGGAGCAGCAGCCGGCCAAAAGTCAATCAACGCAATTGCTCCTCTCTCGGTGCAAATGCATGCACACATGCAATTTCCCCGGTGCTGTGCACGCGTCTCTCTCTTTCTCTCTGTCTCTGTCTCATACACAGGGAGAGGCACATGCGCGCATGCAGAGGCTCGCTCCGGGTAAAAGAATGGCAAAAGGTGGCAGCTGTCGGCTGGTGGGCGATAAGAAGCTCCTCTCCCCGCGCGCTCTCTCTCTCTCTTTCTCTCTGCACGCACGCATTGCAGCAGCAGCAGCCACCGATCGCAGGAGAAAGAGAGAGAGAGAGAGAAGAAGGACTCGCGGTATAGGCGAAGGAGAGGAACCAACAAACACACACACACGCACACGCGCACATAAGATGCCCCTCTCCTCGAGTCCCTCCGCGGCAGCAGAACCAACAGCAGCAGCAGCAGCAGCAGCAGCAGCAGTGGTCGTCCCTCGGAATCCTGGGCCCGGGGTGATGTCGCTCGCGTACACACACATACGCGTACGCGCAGATCTCGCTCTCTCTCTCCTAAAGGGGCCCCCACTCCCTACACACACACACACACGCGCGTCCTCGAAGACACTAGAGAGAGAGAGAGAGGAAGAGAGGGAGACGAAGAGAACCTCTCCCGCGGGGGCCCCGGGACCCACCGCCACACACATAACCCACACACTCGCGCACACCCTCCTTCCCTCTCTCTCTCACTCTCCTTCTCTCTTTCTCTTACTTACACGCTCCGCAGGACGGTTCTCTGTCTTCGGGAGAGCGCGCGCGGAGCGGAGCCCTCCGGGGGAAAAAGGACGAGCCGTGTGCTGAGCGCGAGCGAGAGAGAGCGAGAGAGAGAAGGACCGAAAAAGAGGGAGAGAGCGAAGAAAGAGAGAAGCCGGCCACCTTTCGGGCTCACTCAAGTCTCGAGTTGGGCTCGGCAGCAGTGCGAGCGCCGCTCGTAGTACCAGTCAGTTCGAAACCGTCCTTGGAAAGCGCCGCTCGTCTCTCCCCATACATTACGTACACACGGACCCTAACTCTCTCGCTCTTCTCGCTCCAAGTCTTGCGCTCTCCGCACAAACACACGCGCACCGCGGAAGGAGCGTAACACGTGGACATAGACGTATACAACGCGCGGGTTACGCCGGTTCTTCATTGTTGGTTATCGCCGCTGGCATATATTGTTGTTCAGTGCCTGCACCACGCGTCCTCGTATCAGCGATAGTCGTCGTCGTCGTGGTCGTCGTGATCGCCGAGGTCGGCGGACATCGGGAGGAGGATAAGAGCGCGACAAGTGAATCCGAGCGAGGGCCCATCAAGGGCATCGCGCACAAACGCCGCTATCCGCTGCCTGGCCATTGGTAAGTGCCAACAGATTATTATAACCTGTTTTTCGCGCGTGTGTGCGTGTGTGCCGCCGTACGGCCGCTCTACTCTTGCGTTTTGTTTTGTTTTTTTTTTGTTTTGTTTTGTTTTGTTTTGTTTTGTTTTGCTTTTTCCTCGCTCGTTCGTTTGTCGCCTGCGCGCTGCCCCACTTGCACCGACACACAATCGCGCACTTGCGCGGCTAACTCGTCTCCTTGTCCCCCCCTCGACGCACCGGCACTCGCTGGTGGTCTCTCCTCTCTCTCTCTCTCCAGCATCCCGTTTTGCTAATATGCCACTCACCTGGACCACTATATGTACCGTCTCCCGCGAGAGCTTTTGTGTGTCGCCAGCATTTAAATATCCGGAATGTGTGAACCTGTGCACTGTGCTCCAAAGGATCTTCCACTGCTCTCGCCCTAATGCGACCAGTCTAATAGTCAATTTGTATAAAATCTTAGTCCGCCGCTCTACAAGAAGCTCAAAATTAGTTCTCTGTATATATACGAGTCATTAACATACGAGAAGGACTGTAAACTCATTGTGCGCGAAGATCGTCAATGGAAAAAGAATGGCAAATTCCAAAGTCTAGACTAGAGCCCGAGTTTTTGTAAAAAAAAAAGAAGAAAGAAAGAAAGAAAGAAAAAGAAAACACGAAGAGAGTGCGAAATCCTTTTACAGAGCATATCCGTTCACATGTGCCGTGTGGAAAATATACCGGCCTGCCAGTGCACATTCGCTTCGCTGAGAGAAAGAGAGATATCGAAGAGCCGCGCCAACGGACACGTGTTGCTTCGATCCAGTGTGTATACATATACACATATATACACGCAGGCAGCGGAAGGGAATCTGCACTGGCGGTATATATACAAGCGCGCAGGTTCGAGAGAGAGAGAAAGAGAGAAAAGAGTATAAGTGCATGCGCGAGAGAAGATCCTTTCGGAGCTCGTTGAAATCACCGGCATCTTGCCC
The DNA here is from genome assembly GCA_900490025.1 of Megastigmus dorsalis. NCBI lineage: Eukaryota > Metazoa > Arthropoda > Insecta > Hymenoptera > Megastigmidae > Megastigmus > Megastigmus dorsalis. The sequence continues at coordinate 37,664 of UELU01144362.1, forward strand.
ACGTGCTCCCGCGAATGAAAAAGATCGATAGATATACTCTTTTCTCTCTCTCTCTCTCTCTCTTAACTACTTACTCTACATATTTATATATATATAGCGTATACATTATACATGTGGATCTTCCTTCTTGATACCCTGCCACCACTACGATCGCGCGAAGACTATCAATCGTTCGCGCGCATATACCTATACATAAACGAAAGAAAAAGATCGGCGCGCATATACATCACGTACAAACGGAGCGCATCTAATTCACGTAATATCGAGCGCCTGGCGTGATATTCCCCATTATATATACATATACGTATATACCTTGCTGCCTTTGTACTATATACAAACCTTGGCGATGTGTATATATATATACGCATAACCCTCGTCCTTTATATAAACGGCGACAAAAACCTGCACGACGCACATATCTATACACTTACACTTATGAGCAAGACACACCACGCGCTTCCTCCCTTTTAAACAGCAACATTTTCCCTGCTCCGCGCGCGCCGTATCCCCTAATGCACAGACGCGCATAAAGGAGGACTTTGTCTCTTACGGCATGCGGATGCAGCAGCCCAGCGCGATTTTCCGTCATCCCCCCGTCTCGTCGTCGCGCACATCGATCCCCCCCTTTTACACACATTTTTTTTTCCTTCGCTCCTAACGATGATTTTTCGTATTGTACACAAGAGAGAGAGAGAGAGAGCGGTTTTCTAGCGTGACGCAAGGAGTGTATACGACGCGAGAAATAAAAGACGCACGCGCGAGCCGATGATCTACGCGTAGAAGCGAAGGACTTGTATATCCTATACGCGGGGTCGGAAGAGAAAAAGAGAGAAGAAAGGAATAGGTGCAGGCCGTATATGTAGAGAAATATTGTTCGGTCCGTGGGGGAGCGGGACTCTGCTCTGCTCTGCTCCGCTCTGCTCTTGGATAAAGAGAGCGGATGGTCCCTGGGATGGGATTATCTCGGGGGTCAGGTAGCGAGGAAAAATCGCGTTACGCACCAACACACGCACACACGCGCGCTTAAAGCTTTGTGACAATGAGCGCAGAGAGAGAGAGAGAGAGAGAGATTGGCCGTAGGGGGAATCCTGTGCACATGGGGGAGAGAGAGAGAGAGAAAGTGAGTAAGGGATAGACTCTCCGTGCGTCTGTGCGTGTATTGCGCAAAAATTTTGGGTTTGGAAATCTTTCAGGTAAAGGTGCCCTCGCGCGCGCGTGTGTGTGTGCATGCATGTGTCGAGAGGAGACGTGGGAGTCGCCCGGCGTGAGGTACAGTTCCAAGTTCGCTTATTGTGTGTTTCTGTGCACGTGTGTGTGTGTGTGTGTATCCCCGCTGAGAGCATATATAGACAGCACATCCGATTCTATACACGACAGTTTTTCTCGGCAGGAGCGCCGATGGATATATACTTATAACGCGCGCTTATACGCTACTGGGGTCCGTTCTATTTTTCCGATTCTCCTCCTCCTGCTGCTGCTGCTGCTGCTGCTGATGCTGTTGGCTTTTTCGAGTTTCGGGGTAGTCGATATGGGTGTGGATTTAGGGAGTCCTATGGATTTGGCAGAATTTTACCAATGTTTTCGTAACGCATTTTGTAGAAGGGCGAGTATTAGACGTTGCTTTTGGAGTTGGAGGATACAACGATTACGAGTGGATATCGAGTTGTATTTTGGACCGATATAAAAATAATTTGATGATTAAAATTGGAACGTCAAATTTTAGTAGTAAAAGCCATTGATGCGTGAATATTCAGATTCTTACTATTTGTAAACGAAATGTCGTATATATAGGTTCCAATTCACGTGACAAAGGTTTACAATGCGCGCAGCTATCGATATTGACCTTCAGAGTTTTAAACGCGAGACGAGGAAAAAAAAAGTAAATCAAACACGAGCATATACTAATTTAGTTTCGGTGCAAACACAAGTCGATATATACAGAGCAAAGCCAAACGTATTTACGTACAGTCTGATTTTCTACCGTCCGAGAATATTCTGTCCTTGGTAGGAGTCGTCTTTATACATATATGTTTACTATTGTTCCAGACTTTGCTAAACAACTTCATTAATAACTCGGTTCTTTCATGGAAAATATTACATTATTATGTTTCTCTATAAGTACTTATATAAGCTTTGTTATATTTTATTCTTGTACCAATAATCTTTCGTCTTTTTTACTCATTACATTCCTGCAAAATCAATAAAATCGCCAGATAACAATGAATGTACGATCTTGAGAACAGTCCAACGGCTGCGACTATATATACCTACTCCATAAGATCCGCTCACGTAACTCCCAACGTTCAAAACGAACTATATATAAGAATCTCACACGAGTTCGCGATCTCTGCAAACTCGTCCCATTTGCACTTTTCGGTTGAAGCAGCCTCATCATCATCATCATCGTCCACCTTCGATGTCCGTTAAAACCCAGAGAAACTCACCACTCGCTTCTCACCGTTCCCACAATATCTCCGTAGCAGCTATACTACTCCTCTAATCTCGAGGTCCCGTACCATCCCCATATACATATAACGCACATCTGATATACAGACAATGCGAAAAGCAACGAAAAGCCGGGCGCGGCGAAAATCGTCCCGTACGAGGTGGCCCGCAAAGATATAATAGGGTCCGAATAGGGAAAACCGGTATTCCGTGGCAGGACCGTTGATCTCCTCTCATCTCTCCTCTCGCACGGTTCCGCACATCGTGCACACGACGCGAAAATCCGGAAGAAACCCTCTCTCTCTCACTCTATCTCTAGTCCTAAGCCAGTTTTTTTTCACTCCTCGCCCTTTAACGCGCGCAGTCACATTTCGCATTCTAGCAGAAAGGGGCGCTCGCAAAGAGCCAAGAGACAGGTTTCTTTTTTGTGCTCTCGGCCCTGTTCTTATGCACACGTGTACGCACATGCTAATAGACGAGTGGAGCATCTTATACATATGTGCATGTGTGTGTGTAGGGTCAAAACAATTATTATTCCCAACGAGGAGTACAGTAGAATTAGCATATTTTCGGCCCGTATCCAGCTCGTCGCGGTTTAACTGCCGGAAGAAGGGAGAGGAGAGAGCGGGAGAGCCAGAGTTGGTTCTCTCTCCGCGAACGGGATGTCCCACGTGGGAATATCGACTGCCGTTGCTATATACCGCCAGCGGCGCATCGCGCGCGCGCGACCTAGAGGCGACTATATAGACGAGAGAGAGCTTTTTTTAACGACTGCTGCAGATACCCCGTAGAGCGCGATCTGGGAGACAATGGGACAGTCCCGCGCGATACCGTATACTCAACGCGAAGCTCGCGCTCGCTTCTTTTTTAAACCTTTAAATTTGGAACAGCTTGTAAATTCGTCTTTAAGCACGGATTAGGCCCACTTTTCAGCTCTTCAACGGGTGTCCTCCAAAGATCGCATTTGCCGATGTGCAGGATTTACGGGAAGTATTTGACGGGTACGTACGACAGATCCAAAATCGATGCGCCGACAAAGGAGGAGAGCCCCGGTAGCTCGACATCGATCGCGGTGTACAAGACAAAAAAGAAAAGAGCCGAACAGGAGTTCCAATAGCTCGAGTCCGGAGCGCATCTAATTTTCCCTTTCTCTTATACGCGCGGTAGGTCGTCGGAGGAGGCCTGTATACCCGTATAGCCGAATTTAAAAGGCCCCGTGACGTCGTGTCGTCCTCGTCGTCCTCGTCGTCGTCACTCGAATACGGGAAAATTTGTCAGAGAGCCGAACGAAAAAAGACACGGGCCTCAACTGGGGGCCTTTGGCTGCACGTGCTTCTTCTTCCATGTCGGGCCGAGCAGAGAGAGAGAGACCACCGCGATGTCGCTCTATACACAGCAGCAGCAGCAGCAGCCAAGAGAGTCGAAAACGAAACTTGGGTGTGTGTGTGTATTATAAAGCGAGACGAAAAGAATCGGGAGTTAGACGGCGGCCTTCGGTTTCTCATATATACACTATAGCCGCCTCTCAGTTGGAGGTCGACGCTTTACCCAAAACAGACCATATATACACATCCAGTCTCTGTCTCTCTCTCTGTGTGTGTGTCCGAGGAACAATGAGAACTGATGCGAGCTTCGCACACCCGAGGTGCCGAGTATGGGACACAGCACGCTTTTACACGCTCTCGCGACTCTTGCGGTCTGCGCGCGCGACTCATTCCTTTTTTTATTTATATATATTTCTTGCGCGCAGCTCGGCTTCACGGAGCTCTGCGCTCTTGATTTTTTTTTGTTTTCTACGTATATAGGCGACTTATTTGGGCTTCTTCGGCCGCGGCCACGATTTTTCGGTCGTTGGGCTCGTGTGCAGTTTTTCCTCTTTTTTTTTTTCGAATTTATCCGAAAAAAGCTGAGGGTCTCTTACGTTAGAAACCTCGTATACTTGGAGATAAACCCGATGTATATCTATATATCCAGAATAGATGAATTTGTGCAGAAAACGATTTTGAATGAATTTCTGAGCGAATCCTATAGGTATATAACGATTTTGAGAAATCGATAATCACATTTCCTCTGTACGGATCGTTAAAAGATCGCTACTTAACATAACCTTATACCTTTGACATATTTATATACGCAATCGCACTCGATCAGTCAAGAATTCCCAAGAACCAAAGCAAAAAAAAAGAGGATGAGACGCGTTCGAGCATAATCAGCCTCCTGAAAAGATCTCTACCACGAACGAGCGACCATATCGAGTCATAATTAACGCAGCGCAGCGTACCGGGCCGTGCAGGAGGAAATTAAAAATTCATACGCTCTCCACTCGATCCTCTCTCTCCCTCTCTCTCTTTTCGAATATCCATCCCAATTAAATATTCCCCGCGCAACTCACGTCGGGAAAAAGAAAGAGAGAGAGAGAGAGAGAAGAAACGAATCTCTCTCTCGGAACAGTAGCCGCGGCTCTGATCAAAAACACAAATCCGATGCGGCGAGTCGTTTATATATATATATATATACACGCTAAAGCGACCGGCTGACTGCTGCTACCGCGCGCTCGGTTGCCTCGGCTATATTAATTAATTAGCATGGACAATTAGAAGGCCCGAGTGACAAGGTAGATAAACTCCCCCTCCGCATGCCACCGCTGCCGCTGCCGCTGCTGGTGGCTCTCACAAAAAGACCATTAACCGCAGAGCAAGAGAGAGAAAGAGAGAGAGAGAGAGAGAGACAGAGAGCCGGGGTGTATACAGCCTTCGTGTGTGGTCCAGCGGAGGTGTCGCGTTGTGTGTGGTATCCTAAACTGTTTTAAAGGAGAAAGAGGCAGAATGAGAGAGAGAGAGAGAGGGAGAGAAGAACGAGCGCCTCTATTGGTCAGCCGATCTCTTCTCGTGCATCGTCTACATATATATATATATTGTATGTGTGTGAGTGTGTCTGTGCAGTGCATAATGCGCTGGTGCAGGTGTTGCATATACAACGTTATAGGCGATTGGGGGCGCGAATCAGCGTTTTCGGGTGTTGGGGCAGGGGTACGCAAAAAGGGAGCTTGCGCGATCGAATTAGCCGCGGTTATATACGCTGGCAGTAGCTTGCAATCGGACGACGGGGAAATTTCATATATATGAATTCGTCTTTCTTTCGAAAAACAAACCATTGATTCGCGTCACGCAAAACTATCGCGGCTCACGGCTCGCTATGCCGCGCAGCGAAAACTTGTTTGTCCAAATACACATATATATTCACAAAGAGAGTGCTTTTATACACGCGCGAGTCCGACACATAAACATGCCGTTCAATAGGAGCGTTCTCCTTCCGACAAATTGGAAATTCACGCTAATCTCGCGCGAGCTCTGCGCCTCGGATCGTTCGGATACACACACGCAGACACAGACACGGTCTCTCGCGACTCATCACGCAATGAAAATCTCCCTGTATATATACAGTCGGCTTGCGGAGAGGAAGTTCCCGCGGTGTGTATATATCCACCCGTAGCCTCCACGCACACGTATATAGAGGCTCGGTTGCGCTGGTCAACGTGGGAGGTCCTCCCTCTCTCGACGTCCTCTCTCTCTCTCGTCCGGTACACACACACACACGCCGAGAGAGAGAGAGCCAAAGAGTCGGCATATCATTTGTCAGGCCGGCCTCTCTCTCTCTCTCTCTCTCTCTGCACGATCCATGCGCTTTTGAAAGATTCGTTTCGCCTCGAAAGCCCATAGAGACTCTGTCCCCGAGACACTCGCTGGGGGTGCGTGGATATATATATTCTCGATCGGCCGAGGGGAAAATTCATAGCGTATACAGAGAGATGAGAGAGATTTTTCAGGTATGCAGAGGTTGAAAGAGGACGGGGATTATGTAGGAGGCGCCAGGTATCTCTCTCTCTCTCTCTCTCTCTCCCGAAATCGACTTTAAAGAAGCGAATTATGAAAATGAGGATATGCGGGTCTGTTCTCTCTCTCTCTCTCTTTCTCTCTGCCCGGTGCAGCGCGTTAGGATGCGCCCGTGGCCCGCGGACCAAGAGCCGCCAGCGGATGAAATTACAGGTTTAGCCGCCTCTCTATCTCTCTCTCTTACTCCCACGTGTGCAGCCGGCCGACTGCTGCTGTTGCTGCCGCTGCAGCGCGCGGTTGCCCTTCTTTCACCTCCTTTTTTTTTTTCTTCCTCTCGGGGCCTGCCTTCCTAAAAACAAATTGTTACCCTTTGTCTGTGTGCTTATGGGGGCAATTAAAGCGGTAATTCATTTCTCCGTTTAATTTGAGGCGCGCGGGGATATGGGGGCTATACGCTGCAGAGAGACCCACCGGATTTTCGGTGTATATACTCGGCGCGCGTAATTGTTGCTTTTCGAATGCCGATCTTGGCTCTTTCTTTGCATTCCTAACTTTTTTTTTTTTCAACCAAAGCTAGGTAAAATTGAATCGTGACGGAGGAGGTATATGTATGAAGAAATGAAAATTTTATTATTCGCGCTATACATTTGTACACGCAATGATCACTCGTTTGAATCAACAATTTATAAATGACCTGAAGAGTCTTCAAAAACTTCCCCAACTCATTTTAGACGAATTTCCCATACGAACCGTCCTACGCATTACCCACACACACACACACACGCACATCGTGCTAATGAAAGCCCAAACTCGAAAAATCCGCGCTCGCTCGCGTGAGTACATAATACACACACACACACACGGAGAGAGAGAGAGAGAGAGAGAGAGAGAGAGAGAGAATACACAGACGATCGAACTGCGCGCTGCTCCTTGGGCTTGTGGAGCTCTCGCCGAGAGAAGAGAAGAAAAAAAAGAAGAGAGAGAGAAGAGAAGGAGGACCCCCGGCGCGATCTCCCGCTGCGACCGGTAGCCATCCTCTGTCCCGTTTGTATATTACGCCTTGCGGACTCTCTGTCCCTCTCTCTCTCTCTCTCTCTCTTTTAGACCGGCGCGATATTGCTTGAGAGAGAGAGAGAGAGAGAAATGCGCAAGCCGGTAGCCACGCGGTTGGGTAAGTGACCCGGCCAATATAGATATATATATATATAAATATACATCTATAGACAGCAGAGAGAAAGAGGCAAAGGCCACGCTCTCTCATTTAGCGTTTTATTGCCGAAAAGGAACCGCGCGCTCGCTGAAAAGCCCCGTAAATCACCGTTAAACAGCGCAACGAGACGACTCTCGTGAACTCTCTTTATTATATCCGCATTAGTGATTCTTCTATATATACTGTATAGCATACCCGCGCGCACTTCCTCTCTTGCTCAATCCTTCTCTTAATTTCTGGCGAAAGAAAATCGCGGCGACCATCTTAAGGACACTTGACGCGCTACCTTATAATATATACTCTCTCTCTCTCCCTCTCTCTCACACGAGAAATGTTCTTGCACTTGTATATATATATATATATGCACGCACTTCGGATCTTGACGCGCACAGCGGGGGAATGCGTATATATGCGTCGCGGGGATCCCTTCATCTCTCTCTCTCTCTCTCTCTCTCTCTCTGCTCGCCTTCCTTTTTCAAGGAAAAAAAAACCCCGCGGCGACTGTGGAGCACGACTCGCGCGTATATATTCGAGTCTCTCTCTCTGTCTGTCGAGTGCCGTGGGAGAGGGCGAAAGCAGATCGCTACTCTTACATAACTCGCTCTCGATCCCCTGATGTTTGGACGTCGAGTGTCGCGCTCAAGAGAGAGAGAGAGAAAGAGCGAGACTCGCTATGCACAGCGTATTATATATCATATTTGTCACTGTAGGGGGGCTGCAGGCTCTTTTTAATCGCTCTCCTGTTCTCTCTCTCTCTCTCTCTCCGTGTGGTGTGCAGTGTTATGAGCCGTACTCAAGAGAGCAGTGCTCTCCTTTCGCGCGATTCTCTGCTTTCGCTACTCTTGTTATATGTATAATGTGGATGATGGAAGAAAGCGAGAACCGCGCGAAGCGATTGCTTTCTATTTTAGATGGAAATTGGAGAGCAATCGGTGTAAAGCAAAGGAAATGTGTACCCTTCGCAAGTGGCCTCGGCTATAATATGTATGCGTGTCTCTACACACGTATAGCCGCGCGCACTCGCACATATATATGACGCATCAGAAATAAGATAAGGCGGCGCGTACACACACACAGAGAGAGAGAGAAAGACAAGAAACATACGCAACAGGCAGAAATATAGAAAAAAGGGCTCGCCGAGAGAGAGAGAGAGAGAGAGAGAGAGGAGGAGAGAAAAAGGGAAAGAGGATCGAGTCGAAATGCCGCCGCTCGCGGTCTTCTATATAAGCGCGTACCTATATATCGCCGCGAGGATCTGGAGTTTAGAGAGAGAGAGAGAGAGAGAGAGGCGCGTCCTTCTCTCCCTCGAGAGATACTACATCTCTCTTTCTTCCTCCTCCTCCTCCTCCTCCTTCTCTATGCGCTTCTGCCGTACTACCTGTTCGCCCCGCTCTCTCATATATATATACACACACACGCGCGCGCACCGGAGATGGCGGAAAGATCAAAGGGAGCCGGCGCTGCCGCTGCCGCATTCGAAAAAAAGAGAAGAGAGCGTTGGCTATACAGCCTCCGGACCTCGCGGTGGGGTCTGTCTCTCTTCTCTCCTCTCTCTCTCCTCTCTCTCTCCCTCTCTCTTTCTCTCAGTCCCCGGTATATAAGGCGAAGAGAAGAAGGCTGGAGCTGTGGGGGAAGGAGAAAAGCCGTGTGCGCGCACGACTTTCCGTGAGACAATGCTGGAAAGCGGCCGGAGAGCGTTAATCCGTTGCGTGAGATATTCGTCTCGTGCAGACTCGTTTTCGTTCGACATCTGGTAGTAGTAGTAGCGGTAGTGCGTAGGTCGTGAGAGGGGAGAGGAGCTTTGGGAAAATTTCACCCCACGCAAGAGCGCGAGAGAAACGGAATTTCCTTCTCTTAACTCTGCTCTTGCTGCTGCTGCTCTGTTGGCTTTACGTGATGGGACTTTGCGTGGCGGCCTCGAGTGACCTTCTGCTACTTCTTCTTCTTCTTCTTCTTCTTCTTCTTCTTCTTCTTCCTCTTCTTCTTGTTCGTTAGCGAGGCTCTCGACAGATTTAGTGCTGTTGCTGTTGCTTTTGATCACTGGCTTTGAGCGCGATTTTGGACGTTTGATTGTGGGAAGGAATTTCCATGTATATATACATACGCGGACCCCCCTTTAGTCACGATTGTTGGATTTTACTGCCGCCGCGGCTTTCCTGCACAGAGGGTAGAGGCTCGGAAATGATTTTTCTCTGATTTAACTCCTTTTGTTCACGTCGACGATCGCAATGCGTTACGGTAAAAGAAAATACGCGCGCTCGGTCAATAAAGTGCGTGGAAAGAGAGAAAGAGCCGCAGCCGCACGATACGAGACAATTAAAAAATACTTTTACCATGATGTCACCTTACCGCACGAGTCGCGCAATCGCGAATAGTCCGATAAAATTACAATACTAAATCAGTTGCGTAACGCGAGCCGGCACGTATGCGTAAGACACACAACGATAAGAACAAAAATTCCGAGCTTTCACTCGGTTCGAATTTTTTTCAAATTCCTCTCTTCGAATTCTCAAAAAGTATAGATCAATCGATCCTCGAATTGAAAAAGTAAAGCTCGCGACGTGTATCGAATGATATTTCGGGCCTGCAGACGTACTTCCTGACTTGGACAACGTATAACAACGTCTCAAGGCTACACGCATTCGCAGCGTGTCTGCCTGTGTACGTGTGTTTATATAACACGCCGAAAGCCGCCTCATTCTTATCATAAAGCGCGCGCCAAGTGGCCCCCCCGCACATCGGGCTCGCCCCAATATACACACACGCGAACTCGAGCGCAGCATAAATATCGCACGCGGAGTGTGTATTATAATATGCCGACTTCTCGCCGCAGATAAGCTTTTGTGTAAATGTATGCATGTATATCACGGCGTGTGTATACCTTTGCATTCGTACTCGTGTACCGGACAAAATCTCTCGAGCGCCTTCTTTTTTTTCCCCTTTCGTGTTAATTCGTCTATAGAAGGCTCTGGAATCGGCGCCTGTTCTTTTTATTTTTCAGCGTGATTGCGACAGAAAGAGAGAGACGGATGCACAATGTTTGCTTCGAAAGACACTACGAATTCGGGGAAATCGTATATGCGCGGTCGAGCCTTGGACTTTGCGAGATCGATTTTATAATATAAATAAACGAGCCGACGATGTGTTTTTTGTCGTTATCAGCGAGATACTTTGTTTTCTCCTTTCTTTCGTATCGAGCGTCCGATATATCTTTTTTTTCTTTCTTTCGCTTCAGCGATATACGAACGAGGCAGAGATTCTGCGAGTTGGGCAGAATCCGAGTCTATATCCAAGTTCAGAAACGATAAGAGACTCGTAGTCCGAATTGGAAAAAATCCGCTTCTAGCCAGTAACTCCTCGCTTACAGCTCGCGGCTCTCCAGCTTTCTTATAATATTATATACGCGGCGGCGGAGGCACTTGACGTCTGCGTACGGGTCGAAACTCACACGCGTACCATGTTTTTTTCCGTCCGATATATTCATTTCTTAATTTAATCAAATCGCTGTGTTTGGTCAAAAGATTATTATCCGATTCGTTTGCGCTCGGAGAGCAGCGCTATACACACTAAAAAGCGTATACATACACACTTGGGGTTATACGTGCCCGTGCAGCATAATACACATCTGCTCTCGAAAATAGAATCTCTCACGGAACTCTTGTCCTTCGTTTTTTTCTCTCTCTCTCTCTCTCTCTCTCTCTCTCTCTCTCTCTCTCGCTCTCAGCTATCGTGATCTGGCGGTCTGTTGACAAGACACTTTGTGCTCGAAGCGAATGCTGCCCCCCTACGAGTAAACTGGATATAGCTTAGAAATTTCAATTTTTCAAATTAGCGTTTCCAACTATTTACATTTTTTTTTTTTTTGATTGGGTTAATTTTTCGAGATTAACGAGGTTTGCTTATCGTTGGTAATTAGGCCGAGACGAATGGAATCGCGTGATGCCGAGCGAGAAAGGTGTAGGATATGCGAACTTACGCTTTAATCTACGTATATACGACGCGTTATAGGTACCACGTGTGCTTTGCGATTTTACGTGCGTATATTGCATACCAGCGACACGTCGATATAGTAAAAATGTTATCTTTTTCACTCTTTCCTGCGGGCATTTTTGTTTTGTTCGGAAATTGAAAGAAACGGAAAGCACAATAACAAAATGCATTCCGTGTATTGTTTTAAACCTCCTTAGTACAAGATAAAAGTCGAACTTTTCCTCAAATAAATATCAAAAGTTTTATTTCTATCTGCTATTAATATCCAATAAATAAAGGAGGATTAATTAAATATTAGGAGTCTATTCGACCATCTATCATGCCTAATAAAATTATATCGCAATAATTTCACGCGCTGTTTTCCTCGACGGCGCAAAAAGCTCATAAACCGTGATCCGCGCACGTGCAGTCCCTTCGCATCTCACTTATTCCAATGGCATTTAACACCGCTTAAAACGTGTGTTTGAACGTCAGCTCGCTAAAAAATATCGCTTATTTGCGCGATCGCGCACAGTCGAACCAATTCAGCGTGCAGCCTCGCGCCGCCTACTTTACACACACGTGTCTAATATATAGCAATGCAGAGACGAGCCACACATGCGATGGAATTTTTTTCCCTCCTCCTCGAATCGATCGCGCGCGCAAATACGGACGCAGTCGATTCCTTCAAAATCTCTTACATTCGCCAGCCGACGACGAGGAAAAAACAAAAAGCTCTGCTCCTACGTTTGATTAACCCTCTCGCGTTGCAGCATATTATAGGCATACACGATGTAGAAACGAGTGTTATTTGCTCAACGATATTACGGAGCGACGGCGAGGCGAGCAGAAAAATTTATCAATTCTATTTTATTGGCGTACCAGAGACGCCCGCGTCAACGGCCTCAAAGCCCCCACGTATATAACTGTGTACAATAATTTCTCTCTGCTGCATCTATTATTGCGTAGTATTAAAAATAAGCGCGACTCGCGCGATAAAAACGACGCGAAAGCCTTAGGAAAATATACAAGCCTCCAACTCGACGCGATTTTTCAATACAAGCGAACGGCTATACACACATGCATGTAAGAGCTTACGTAACGCACGCGCTTACATGTAGGCATCTGTTGCGCGTGTCGCGCACAAAGAAGACGACGACGACGAGAGAGCGAGAGGCGCCCCTTTTCTCTCTCTCTCTCTCTCTCTCTCTCTCTCGTCAGCTTCCTGCCCTTCCTCCTCCTCTCTGCGCGCTCTTTCAATTCGTCCCCGAGACTTCACAGTCCAACTCTTTTTTGTTGTACAAAGGAGAGATGAAAAATGGTGCGAGGCAGTGTGCGTGCACACGCGATACAATTGTGCAGCATCAACACCCGAGAGAGGATTAGTCTTTAGCTGCCTCTCTGCGACTATAAATAGCATCTTCGAGTCTCTCTTGGCGTGTATTAGGGCTGAATTTTTGTTGAGTTAGAGATAAGCTTATAGAGCCATTTGTCGAACTTCTCTCTCTCTCTCTCTATCTATCTATCTTGCTCCAATGTGTTTGATTGCATGTATGTTTTCGGTGTTATTATACATACGAGGCTTATCGCACGACGAAATCCCCGCGCGGTTACATAAGCGACGCAACAGTGCGTCGAAGTATTTTTTTTAAATTTTTTTCACGATTCCGCGTGCAATCGAACATAGTTAGCCATTAGATAGGCGTAAAAAGAAGCGGAAAATTACATATACGATGGACTTGGTTTGTGGGTATCCCCCTCCAAAAACAATCCGTGGGAAAGATATTCGAATGAGAGATCCGTTATCTCTGCGCACAAAACTCAAGCGTCACGCTTAGAGAATCTCCCCCCCTCTCCTATTTTCTTCGGAAAGAGAATCACCTATATATTAGAGAGAGCTCGAAAATAGAAACCTCCAGAGCCGATTTGCAGACTCATCCGGCCGTCCCACTGACTTGCGTCCAAATATCGACTAATCGCCTCCGTAACTCCTTCCCTCGCACTTCGCTCGCGCTTATCGCGCAAAGGCTCGCAATCTCTGTCTCCTCTCGTATTGCGGCGCGCACAAAAATAATATACGCGCACACACGCGCGCACAGACTCGCTGAACAAGTAAACACAACGAGAGTATGATATATACACACATATCGTATCGGTCGTAAGCATCGGTTGCGGCGCGACGCGCTCGAAGACTTTGTCCGTGCCTCGTATCTCGCCAGATGCATTGATTAATCTCGCCCCGAAATCGCTAACTCGTGCAATAACGGTATCGCCATCCGATTGCCTGTGTGTGCGATTGTGTGCGAGAGATACACTCACGCGTAAACTATATCGTATACGGCGAAGGCAGACGATGCGTAAATAAGTTATACGATGATCGACGGCGAACAGCTGGAAAAAGCTCGCGATCGGTCTCTCTTTTTACTTCCCGGGGGGTATCGACACTCTCTCGATGTTGCTTTTATCGCGCGGCTTTATCTCATTGTACTTGTCTATAATACCCGTCGAGTCGAGCGAAGAGCAAGGATACACACGTATTACGCGATTTTCTCTCTCGTCCGTCTGTCTGTGTGCAGAGCTAATTGCTCATGGGAGATATTTCGAGGGGGCAACGGTTTTTATATGCATATGTGAGTTTTGGTTATCGCTGCGTGTTTTGAGAGCCGCGCGAGCCTTTGCGAAACCGTTTGATGTTCGCACGGCGGAACTTTTTGGGCCGATGGAATTTTATTGCGCGCCGACAATTTTGGGTAGGGACTTTTCCACTGTGTACGTGCAGCAACGAGGTATATAAGCCATGTCTTTGTGCGCTACGAACGAACATTCGGCTTTCTCGCGCTCGGTGAATAACGTTGACCGATCGCTTACGCCACTCTGTACTAATTGGTCGAGTGCACAGGAGCGTGCACGAAGATCTAGGGACACACACGATTAGCGCCTCTCCTCAAATTTCACAGCAAAGCGTCATAATATTTTCCATCGAGATTCTTCAATTTTATTATCTCATAGTTGTACGCTTAAATTAAGCATAGACAAATCCTATAGGGATTCTCTCGATTAGCGGAAAAGTGCACAGGCGAGCGTGTACCGATTACGACACTGCGCATCTTCGTAGTGGTCCCGGTATTCTTTTTTTTTTTCCTCCTCGCACAGTCATAAATTACTCGATGACGTTAGCTTGAGTATACACGAGAATGACCCCCCTCTGATAAAAGTCACTTTCGCGCCAGCCGGGAACAAAATAACTTCGGTCGCGCCCGATAAAGTATATCTTTTATCATCTCTCTCTCTCTCTCTCTCTCTCTCCCTCTGTGTAATTTACCACACTCGAATCGAAAGCTGAGCAAAAAGAAGAGGAGAAACGACAAAGTCACCCACATAATTCACTCTCTTCGGCTCTCTTGCGCCCGCGCGTGTATATATATATATATGCGATCGACTTTGACCCTGAAACCGCGTTGCAATCGGAATACGAAATGAAAAAAAAAGGACGAGGTCGCGATCGCGGAAAAACAATTTCGTCTAATCGGCATCAATTGAGAGATTTACCCTGGCACACACGCCAATATATATACATCCTCGTTGAGAGGCCCTCGAGATAGAACGTCGACGATTCAATTTCTTTCTCTGCGTATTATATACGAGTCGCTTCGCCCACTCGACTCGCGTAGTATATCTCTCTCTTTCTTGCGCTCGTCTACATTCTCTATCCCCTCCCCCCGCCCCCCCCCTTGGTTTAATGCACCAATGGAAAAATCCACGCTGCCACGTTAAACGGTGGATATACGATCGCATGGCGGAAAAAGAACGATCGTCTCTGCACCGCTGTCGACTTTTCATGCGTGTATTTTCGAGATTTGGGTTCGACTCGGAGAGTTTATTCGAGAGAATTAATAAATAGACTAGAAAACGATTCGATCTTTGATTTTCTACGATAAATTCAATTGCTACAATAAATCAATTGTATAATTTGATGAAATAATTAAACATCAACTCGAACATATCAAGTCATTATTTCCGATCTCTTCTATCATTCACTTAACCGTAACTCGCTCTCAATTCTTCCAACAAGAGTATAACTTCTCCAACTCGCTATAGCTCAGTCTCAACTGAACAAATAACCCCCGAAAAGAAAAGAAAAAAAAAGCAAAACGAAGCGCAAACCATCGAGCAAACAGTAAAACACACAGGCAGCAGCATCGTTGCGACTGCACCAACCGGATCGCACTCTCTGCAGCAGCAGCAGCGAAGCTTATCGTCGGCTCTCCCTCTCTCTCCTCCCTCCTCCGCCTCTACACACACTCGCACGCACGCACACATAGAGACAGACAGTCAGACACACAGTCGCAGGGATCAATCGCGCGCGCGCGCAAACTGCCATCTGCCCCCCACTCGGCATCTCAGCTGATAGCGCAAGCGTCGCTCGCTCTCGGTGCTCCTCGTCGTTCGCTATTTATAAAAGCCTCGGCGCCTCTCGGCCACGAATCAGTTTGACGTCGCCGGCTCTCCAAGCTCCTGCCACCTTCCAAGTCACGCGCAATCCTCCGCATCGCTCCACCAGCTTCCTACTCCTCCTCCACGGGCCACCACCTCGATACCCATCACGTCGCGCGTGATCCCGAGCTCGAGACAGAAAAAAGGCAACGAGCTTCTACTCTCATCGACATCATGGGTCCTACGTATTCCTAGCATTAGCTGATACCCGTGGCGCAGCAGTGGCCCACCATTAGCGTTGACCAAAAACAAACGAAAGACTCAGCATCGATCCGCGTAGAAACAGACAGAGAGAGAGAGACAGAGAGAGAGAGAGAGAGAGAGAGAGAGAGAGAGAGCGAGCGTACAAGTGAAGGCAACGTCCCGCGAAGAAAGCACAGTTTTTGTTCCGCGACGATATCCTGCACCTGTGCACAGTAAACACAGGTCCGCGCGCGTGTAATAGCTAAATCAAAGCAGCGACCCGGTATAGTGCAGTTTGTGCGCGTGTAGGCAGCGAGTGTGGCTACTTTATCGTTGGGCGTCCACGACCCACGGCCCAGTTATGTTTTCCATCGAGTACAGCAAGCAGTTCCTGAGCTACCGCATACTCAAGTCCAACCGTTTCAAGTACATCTGACGATACGGACTCGGACCAAGTGTTCTGTGTTAAAGTAGTGTTGACTAAGGCCCCATCGTAGGCCCCACCATCCCTCCCCCATTCTATACTAATTCTTCTTCTTCCCACCCTTAGGTCGGCTTTTATACGCGGGACTTATGAGATATCGGTTAGCTCGGGAGCCCAAAAGGCCTTTCGCCCACTCGGCATCACGGTGTTTCCGCGATACCCAATAAATCCCCACAACGTCATCTCCTCGAGGAGAGACCTGGAACGTCTCTCCCTCGTGATCCCCGAGGCGAAGCGGCAAAGCAAAGAAGGAAGATCCCCGTAGATAATAAATATACCCATAGAGAAAGCGAAGATCGGCGTTGTCGTTAACCCGCTTGTCGATATCCATCGATTATGATCGTTTACGTTCCCGGCAGAATGCCAAGGCAGCTGGGCAGCCCGGGCTACACCGCGACGGCAGCAGCGGCCGCCCGTCTCGGTGCCTACCAGCCGGGCTACTACGGACAGCAGCTCCTGCTCCTGCCCCAGCACCACCAGCTCCACCAGCTTCAGCACCAGCAGCACCAGCAGCACCAGCAGTCCTCGACCCTCGGTCTGCACCATCACCAGCTGCACCAGCACCAGCTGCACCAACAGCACCACCAGCAGCACCAACAGCAGAGGATCCTCTGCGGTCCGCCGTCGCCGCCGGCCTCGCCGCCGAGCACCGGTCAGCAGTTGTTACTGGCCGCGACGCAGGCCTGGCCAAGGAGAATGCCCCAGGACGAGGAGATGCTGGTCGCCGCCGCGGCGGTAGCCGGACAACATCACGCGGTCGCCGCATCGGCGATGGTCGTCAATGGGCCCCCGAGTCCGGCGCACAGCGACTCGGACGCCTCGAGCTCGAGTCTGGAGCTCGGCTCCGTCAGGAGGGGAGAGCACGCGCAGCTCAAGTGCAGGTGAGATGTACAAATGTGTGTGCCGTCCTTTCCGCTTTTTCCCATAGGTTTTTATACAGGAAGGAGGAGAAGGAGGAGGAGCGGAGCCAGACGCGAGTGTGAAAGGAGAGTAAGGATATTTATGGTCGCGCGGTGACGCGATTGCTTTTATCGCGACGCTTTGTGAGACGAAGCGATCGAAAAAGGAACAAGGTATACGATGCAGCGTCTCGAAAGCGTGTACAAACGAATATCGTTATCGCCCTGTGTTATTGTTTACAAAAACCCGAGCTATATTCTCGTATAGGAACCCGATAGATCCGCACGCGTGTACACGCATCGATTGTTTTTCCACGCTCCAAAGATGTAATATACAGGATTCGTCAATAATGATAGATATAGACTGACCTAATCTCAAGAACGTGCAATGCGAGAGGCGCGTGTGACGAATGTCCCCAAAGCGCACGAAACGGCGTCGAATGCTATGCGCGGAGATTAAATTATCGTCGCTCGTGCATATATATAGATGTCGTATAAAGCGTATGGAATCATTAGTCTGGAAGCTTATATATATATATACAGAACTATCACGGCTTCAATCACCGCGCGCGCATTAAATAGTCTCGGGAAAAACTTGAGGTTGCGCGGCAGCGATCGCGTTATGAAATTTTTCTCTCCACTCTCGACGTGCATGTATAGATATATATGTGATCAAAGGCAGGAAAGCTATATAGCCGCGCGCGTTCGTTTAATCGGTGATTTCGAGCTCGGGCACACGCATCGATACTAAAAATATCCTAAATGCTCAAAAATAATATACACGTGCAAACGATGGTGGAGGGGGAAGTGTGCGGTGGATCGAGAGACGCAGAGAAAATGTGTGTCTTTCGTGTATATTACCAATTTTTATCGAGTACGTAAATATTTGGGGAATCGATAAGCATAAGCGTGTTATCGGCATATATATATATATATATGTTTAAGCAAATCGTATCATCGTATAAACTCGCGCGCGGAGACAAAAAGCAAAACTTTCCACCTCTCCGCCTCGATCATTGCCTTATACTCCTGTATTATACTATTATCTAAGAAAATTCCACCGATTCCTACGGAGCAAACCATAATGAATCGAACAAACACAATTAGCGTATATCTAATCCGTAGCCAAAAAAAAAACAATCTAATTCCTAAAAAGACACGGCACACGCGTCTGTACATGTGATTCTACAGGGTCTCGCGCGGCTTCGTCGTTATAGTATAAGTATATACCGCACGAGAATATCACCGCGTTCAAAGGTCAGCGTGCCGCGCCGCGAGAAGTCGCTCGCTCCGATATTCCAATACTCTCTCTCTCGTCGACACACAATATAAACTCGCAAACAATCGGCGAGTACGAGCGAGAGAGCATCTCACCCGAGGGAATCCGGTATACGCCAGTTTACTACGTGTACTCCGCACGGCACGCGGCTCCGCATACAATGTTCGCACTGTCCTTATCAGTCGTGTACATACAGCTCGGATATCTGCGCGAAATGCAAAAGTAAAAAAAACCAGACAAGAAGAAAAAGAAAAGAGCCTGACTACAGACGAGGCGCGAAGAAACGAAAGCAAAAAAAGAGCCGAAGGTCCTCGCGTGTATCGAAGGCTGCTCCTTGAATGTGTCGCGCATATATGTAATATCGGCTCGTCGAGTATGGACGGACTGCACGCGGCGGTCACGTGTACGTCTCTCTCTGCCTTATGATTATGTACATAAGTGTCTCTGTATATATGCGAGCTCGCGTGTAATGTGTGCTCTGGAGAGACGGTCGCGAGAGCGATTGCAGGGAGATATATACAAAAATACATGTGCGCGCATGTGTACGCGAGAAGATCGCTACAAGAGCCGCAGCAACGATTGAGAATGAGAAAAAAGAAGGAAATATTTTATCTTATCGGTCGGGGCCCGCCGGTACATCGTACACACATACACACAATGTCTCGGCGATTCTGTTACAATGACTCGGTGCAGCAGCGACGCTCTCGCTCTCTCTATACGCGCGCCTCTCACATATTCCTTATTACACGCGATACAAGGAGAAAAATGCGCGCGATCTCGTCGGGGTTCGCGTCACCTGCGAACGAGGAAGCGAGACTCTGCACTCGCTAATCTACAGTGTGTTGCACAGTCCCGCCGCGACTGATAATCTCTCTGACTCTTCGCTACACGCACAGACACACACGTGCTTATCGGGAGTGTAGGTCGGTGCGTGACATTCCGTCCGCTGGTCTCGTCGCGGACATCGTCGCCGCAGCTCATTGATTCCGGTAATATCGCCCGAATTGTGACGCAAACGCAATCTCTTCGCGCCGCCTTCTAATTGGAACGTATATTTTCGCTCTCTCTCTCGAGTCTCTCGAGTCTCTCGATACACAAGTACATCACTCGCGTGTTTGCGCATGTGCGGAGAGTCGTGACCGAGTCCCGATGAAAACAATTTCTTTATTGCACCGCCGCGCGTGTCTGCATCCGCGTGTATATGCGTCGATCAAATGATTCGCGTTGGATGGATCGTCGATCGAGATGTCATATATTACGTATCGAGCGTTTTTCATTGCGCTTTACATCGGTCGATTTGTGCCGTCGCTGCAGTTGTTTACTCGCCAATAGCGATTTCTCGCCGTGTATATTGTAATAGACGGTTTTTCCGTTTGAAAAACACTTTTCGAGCGCACGATTATTTTTAGTATTTATCATCGTCGCGGCGGGCCGCGTCAATCTTTTCCGATTACACTTTTGCGATTAATGCGGAATTGAGACTGCGACTTTGGCTTTTATGCGGGTGATAAACGAAGTATAACGTAAGAGAGCTATACGACATGAGGCAGACACGAGCACATACGCGATATACGATTCGAATTCATTTAAAATCGCGTTCTATCATTTCACGCGGATAGCTTTAATATTTATACACTCGTGTATGTATGCAGAGTTGATCGAGTAAACTTGAGATACTTTTTCTTTTATCTTGCATAAACATTAGCGTATACGAGGTAATTCTTTTTTGCTGCGAGCGCGTACATCTTTGTGTATTTGAGAATGAGGATCGAGTAGCAGCGGCAGCCAATCGATCCTAATCAAACGTCAATTTTTCCACGACATCGGTATATACCAAAGGCCATGCGCAATTGCGCCTATAAAACGCACTCTATCCCATTTATCCATCGTACGATATATCCTCCCCAACAGGCGCACATGCAGTAACTATAAATACGAGGCAATAATTCTTTTCTCCCCGAAACACGTCAGAGGCGGCCGCGGGATGCCGCATCCTCGATCGGATCGTCGCAGATACAGAACTCGCATACAGTTTATATTGCCTCGTTACGAGCGACTCGAGCGATTCTATCGAGCGAATTGTCGTCAATTCGCGCGAGAGGCCACTTACATTGACTTCAATTCGGCATAAGTCGTAGTCGTCGTCGACGACAACAATGTATATATATATAAGAGATGAGAAAAAAATAAAAACGAAACTCCTCGATGGGCGCATCGGGTAATGGTCAATGTTAAAAGGCTCGTGCAGCGCGCACGACCAGAACGACGACATATATCGAGAGGGAGAGAGAGAGAGAGAGAGACTAGCGGTGTGTGTGTGTGAGTGCACACGTTGAAGATGACGAGGCGCCAAAGTGCGACGCAGAAAAATAATCGCTCGGCTTTTATTGGGTGAATGTGCTGGTATGGAGGGGGGTAATATATATATATATATATATACGCTTTGAATGCGCTTTAATCGACGAAAATAAAGTGGCACGATTTTCTTTTATTTTTCTTTTTTTGTTTTTCCTCGCGCTTATATCCAACACTTTATATAATTCATAATATAAGTACCAAGTTTGCGCAGCAATAGACGAGATGCATGAAACAAGATCGAGCTTACACTCGCTACACGATATATATATTTAACGAATTATTATTAGAGTTCATCCTAATGTGACCGAGGGATCGGTTCGCATATTAAAATATTCTTTTTGTTTGCTTCAGGTGGCACAATTGCGGCAGGTGGTTCACGTCGCTGGAACAATTGGCGCGTCACGTTGGTAAGCTGCACGCGGCACCGGGACCCAGGGGACTGTTTTACTGCGGCTGGGAAGGCTGCCAGAGAGGCGAGCGCGGATTCAATGCTAGGTAATTATGACCGCCCGACTTTGTGCGCGCCAACTCGCGCGCATTGTTCAACGTGTACAGCCGTGCAGTATAGATTAGATAAACGATGGGCGTCGCGAATCGAACGCACGTTTTTGACGTGGAAAAATAATTCACTTTGTGTAAAAATAGAAAAACTTTTCCTCCGATAGATACATATTTGAATTGTGATACTATAACCCACATAGTATATCGGGCTGTTCATTATAAACGCATTAAGACCATAATGAACGTATAGATTAGAGAATATAACGATGGCTACGCGACGCGCCAGCATAATTCGAAAAACGCGAGGAAAAACAAAAGGAATTACACCGGGACACGATCCACTTGCGTTTGCAACGAGCTTCGGCAAACCGCGCAATACCTATTGATCTTTTTTCCCCCAACTAAAGATCCCCCGTTGCTCCGTACAGGTACAAAATGCTGGTGCACGCGCGCACCCACACGAACGAGAAGCCGCACCACTGTTTCCAATGCGACAAGAGCTTCAGCAGGGCGGAAAATCTCAAGATCCACGCGCGCTCCCACACGGGCGAGCGTCCCTACGTCTGCCCGGTCGAGGGCTGCAACAAGGCCTACTCCAACTCGTCGGACCGCTTCAAACACACCAGGACCCACGCGGTCGACAAGCCCTACTGCTGCAAGATACCCGGCTGTCCCAAACGCTACACCGATCCCTCCTCCCTGCGCAAACACGTCAAGACCTATCGCCACTACGTCAACAACAACAACGACAAGCAGACCCTCCAGGACAAGGCCGTGCAGGAGCAGCAGGACTCGCCGATGCCTCTCGCGCCGCTCGGCAAGACCCCCAAGACACCCAAGACCCCCAAGACCGAGCTCGTGACGACGCCCGTCAAGAGGAGCAACAGTCCGAGGTCGAGCGATTCCGACAAGAAGGACTCGAGCTTGGAGAGCGGCAACAACACCAGCGCCTCCCTCTGCTCCATCAGGTACTTGTATATCGCCTAATTCCCGCTCTTTCCCTTTATTCCTCCAAGTAGAGATATAGCAGGGACTGACGAGGGTGTTATATTTTTGTACAGCGAGAGCCCGAAAGCCGCCTCGTCGACGAGCTTCGAGGAGCAGCAAAAGATGGTCGAGTGGAAGAACATGTACAACCTGCAGGAGCGCAAGGACCACCAGGAGCAGCTCCAAGCCTCGTCCACCTCGTCCTCCTCGTCCCTCTCGCTCTCCCTCTCGCTCTCCGCCTCCTCCAAGGGCAGCTACGAGCACGAACAGCACACCGGACTGGGCTACAGCCGATCCTCCCTCTACGACGACTACATCATACCCGCGGCTCAACAACACGTCGCCGGTCTCAAGCCGGTCCAGCAGCCCATCCCACCGGCCGGCATCACCAGCAGCACCACCAGCAGCACCACCAGCAGCACCACCAGCAGCACCACCACCAGCAGCTACCCGATGGACGTGAAACGCGTCGGTCCAGCCTCGCCACCCGATCACCTGCTCGCGACGACGCCCCGAATCGGCATGCAGTCGACCCCCATCAAGAGCGAGGACAAGGCCAGCGGCGTCGACTACCGGAACATCGACTCGATCGTCAACAGCAGCACCGGCAGCCTGCACAACAGCAGCACCGGCAGCAGCAGCAGCAGCAGCAGCAGCAGCAGCAGCAGCAGCAATCATCCGGTCACACCCCTGAAGAGGGAGGCCGCCACGAGCTTCGCGGCCACAGGTGACATCGTGAGGCATTCCGTGATAAAGCGGGCCGACGCCCATCCGCAGTCGGCCCTGGTCGTGCAGCAGGAGCCGGCCACCACCACCGCCACCACCACCGCCACCGGCGCCGCGGCCACGGCCGGATCGGTCAGCGAGTGCTGTTGCAGACACAAGTGCTGCAGGCACGCCGAGAGCGAGGACAACGGCCTACTCGAGAAGACGAAAATACTCTCGGACCTGATACTCAAGTCGCAGAATCCACTGTTCCGACACCTGCTCGCCTCGGTGGATCTGCAATACGGCCTGCAGAGCATGTGGACCAGTCAGCAGGCCGGTCTAACGGAAGCCCTCGCCGGCAGCGGCGGCGTCACCAGCAACGCCAACACCTGCGCCCAGGACTTGAGGGCCAAGTCGGCCGAGTCTCTGCCCACCGACATGGACCAGGATCTACCGCTGGACCTCACGATCAACAAATGATCGGTCTGCTGTTTCGCTGCTTGATCTATTCTATACTTGTTGTTGCGGATTCGAGTATCCGCCCACCATCCGCTGGATGAGCTTTGCTGTATTCTGGGTGTAGTCACGTATGAGAGTTACTATGGTATGGTTATGAATGAAGATCAGTCGTGTGTCTACGGGTGCGTGTCCCTTCTTACCTCCACCCTCTCTCTCTCTCTCTCTCTCTCTCTCTCTCCATCTCTATATATATGCACATATGCGACGTTTGTTTCTCTTCTCCTCGATTTGTTGTTGTTGATCTTTCGATGTAATATGGGAGATGGCGGTGGATGACCGATGGAAGCGGGAGATGCAGAGAGAGAGCGAGACAAATAGACGATGACGGACCGCCTTCCGAGTAGACTGTACAGAAAGCCAAATATTACAATCTAGTGTGCGTTAATTCGTATCACCGATACATGTACGCTGTCGCTCGATTGACGCACCGATTTTATGTTAATAAAAGAAAATAAAGCACGTTGCTGACTTTCTCAGGGGGATTATTATACAATATTTACGGGCGAGATGGTGAGAGCTTGACGAGTCGTTCCTGCCATTGAGCGACGTGCAGCGGGTTTTATATACACGGATGAGTGCGAGACCATGTGTTTGTACATACGCTGGATTTGGAACGGTGGAGAGACGTAGATTTCTCGCGTCGATGGTACACTCGGTCGACGCCAAAGGGATATAAATATTTTATATATAAATATATATGTGTGCGCGCTGAACAAAATACTCGTTGATTGATGTATACGCAACAAAAAGAAAAACGCTAAAATTGAAAAAAAAAAAAAATCGTTATTATTCGGTCTAAACTACCAAATTGAAGCTGTGCTTGTTGATTTGATAGTTCCAGTACCCGACAAACACTAACCTCCGCTAGTGCCTTCAGTGCTAGATTTGTTATTATTATTCCTTGGAAAGAAATCACAATTTTTGTACTAAAAAAAGAGAAAAAAGAAATGATGGAGGTACGGCAACGAGGCGAACGTATAGTGACATTTGCCTCGGTGCCGGTGACTTCGATCGCGAGTGGGCGAAAGTATGTATATAGGTATATCTGTATATGAGAATATTCGATAATAGCCATGTGAAATGGAAAAAAGTGCCTTATTTGTCAGGAAGAAAACAAAAAAACTATGTCATTTTGTTCAATAAAAAAGCATTATTTATATATATTGATTTTTTTTCTGATTTCATTTCTTATTACAATATCCTTGATAACCTTAACAGCTTATTTAACAAAAATTAAGTCTATAGAGAAAAATCGCGTGAAAACTTTTATACAAATAGTTTTTTTTTTCCGGAACTTTGTAAATCGTTTTACAATGTTTAATGGGACAATAAATTAAATTTACAATTATCATGAGGTTCCACCGTGGCTGGTTAAAAGTTCGGACATTCCATCTTTGATGATTTTCAGGCTTTCCAGATCTGCATTTACAGTAGCTATCAACTGCCCCATTCCTTGCTGTTCCATATTTAGATACTAAAAATTAAAAGTTTTATTATTAAATAAGCATACCTATTCAACAAGATTAAATTTTATTAGTATTTTTCTAATAAGCATTAGTACTAGGGAAGAAACTTTCGAATTGAATGAATATGAGACAGATCGCTGTCAAACTTTTAATTGGTATTAAATAATTTACTTTCATCAATAAAATACTATAATTTCAGAAAATATTTCAATCTATATGCGTCGGAGAGAGGTAATTACTCTTTATTTATAAATGGACTCTATTTTTGAAGATTAACTAATCCGTATTGCCTCTATGCACTAGGATATATCTAATTATTATATATACTGTATTAGAATATATATATATATATTTTTTTTGTTTAAAGATAGGTGAATATGCTTATTTCCAGGTCTTCTTATTTTGCTCAAAAAGTAATTCTTGAAAATTCCAAGAAAATCCAGGACTCATATTTCTGGTGATCTCTTTGTGCTTTAAGAATTTCAATTGCATTGCAGTGGAACTAACGTTATACTAAAATGAAATTCTAATAAACTTACTGTTTTGATGTCGTCTTGAGCTATTGGATCCATGGTATACCTCTCTTGACTCTGTATATCCGTATGCCTTCTCATTCTTAATTGAGACAGCATTTCACTAATTCTACCCTTGAATTGTGTTGGAGCACTGATTTGGGAATGCATTGCTTCAAATCTATTAGTTAAAGTTTCTTCTTCTGGTTGTAATGAAAAACCAACTTTTCTGGTTATTTCTTGTCGCACTAACACCTAAAAAAATGTAATTTGTAGTTTAGTTCTTATGAAACTGACAACAATGGATATTTTGGGTTATTGACAACTAATGCTTAAATCATAAAAAAATACATTAAATTATTTTTTATTTTTACAATCTGATACTCCGCATAATATGTACTTTTTGTACTATTTCCTTACAATGAATTATATTCTCAAATAACTTGTTATTTTATTATCATCACATGTTACACAAAGATAATAAAAAAAAGTTTAAATTACCTGAAGTACCCTGTGCTGAAGTTCCAAAAGTGTTCTTCTGTGTTCTTTTAATCTGGCTTGTGTCGCGGTATGTTGTCTTTGTAGACTTTGAATACTTTCTGATGCCATATCCAAGAAAGCACGATGCCTTGACGTCTCTTCCTCTTGACATTTTAATCTGTGTTTGACTTGTAGAAAACCAATCATTGGTACTGGAATATAATGTTCTGGATTAGGATTGTCTAGTTGTGCTTGCTTCCACAATCTAGGATCTATTGAGCACGGTGGATTATCCATATACTCTTTCAGTTGCGATGGATCTAATTTAACTTGTGGAAATATATTTTCTACTCCTATTTGTGTTAGCTGCTGTTTCTGCATACTTTGTGTGAAATAATTAAATAATTCGTTTGCAGGAATTTTTCTAAGAGACCCTGTTACCCCCTTTTCTGTGACATAAATTGTTGCCTGTCCTTTCATTTCACCCAGAGATTTTATGTTATCTACAGTCACTGTGAGATTTGGTTTATTTCCCAAAATTTGACCCAATGACCCTATCAGCTGTTGCTTTCCATCTTTTAATTCTTGTTCTTTCTTAGCAAAGCAAAGCACTACTAAGCCATCGTTGTTGTCCGCATCAGGCATTCGGCTATATCCTATGGCTTTAAATCTACACAATGGATTTTCTTGATTTAATTCTATTGGTGGTGCATTCGCAGAATAATATGCTTTTCCTGTTCCCCACAATGCTTGAATCAAATTCCACCTAGCGATTGTATTGTCTCTTTCATCATTAAACAATTGACAATTGAAAACTGCATTGTACAAAGCTTCAGATATTGTGTTTGTATTAGATTGAGCTTGTTGCTGCTGTTGCTGCTGCTGTACTTGTTGCTGTTGTGGTTGAGTTAAACTAGCACCGAAACTAGGAAAAGCAGATGTACCTAAAAATCAATTTTCAAATATTCGTCAATTTGAAAAACTGGCTTATGAATATATTTTAGCTGTAAATATATAATAAAAAATTACCACCAGTTCCAAAAGTACCAAAAGGTGTAGTCGTGCTAGTCGTTGCAGGTTTAGCTCCGAATGCCCCAAAGCCTCCTGTTGCTCCAAATGCTGTACTTGGTTGCTGAGTATTTGTCGTTCCAAACCCTCCAAATAAAGATGGAGCTGAGGTAGTTGCAGCTGTAGTCCCAAATCCACCAAAATTCCCAAAACCAGTACCGGTAACTGTGCTTGTAGGTGCTGTTGAACCTAAGCCAAATGTCGATACACCTGTTGCAGGTGTTGTGCCAAATCCTCCTCCAGTATTTGTTCCAAAGCCAAAATTAGTAGCAGGTGTACTGAATGTACTAGTAGATGTGGCTGCTGGTGTACCAAAGCTAGCTCCGAATCCAGTTGCTTGCTGAGTGGCTGGAGTACCGAACAGTGATTGAGAAGATGTGGCTGCAGGTGTACTGAACCCAAATGTTCCAGGGGTTCCAAATCCAGCTAAATAAAAAATTCAATATTAAATTAGTAAATTTGAATAAATTCATTAAATTTGTAAAAAAAGACATTAAATAATTTTGTTTTAATTAAATTTGTGTTCTAATATGGAAAAGAATCATGGCTTAATTGTTTCAATTATTTTTATTCTGACTGATAAAAACCAACCTAAAATATGTTATTGACAGTTTCAAATAAAGCTTTATGGTTATAGTTTTTGTTTGTTGTTAAATGTTATATTTTTAATGGTAAAAAAGAAAATTGATAAAATTAATATATATTCCATTACTACTCTTGTAACTTATAAAAATTTTATAACAGGCTAAAACAGTAGATGCCATGGGTGATCATATTTTGAACAAGAAAGATTCAATAAATGATGGTGTCAAAGACAATGGGCAAGGAAAAGTAGATGTTTTTGAAATTGATATTGAAGTTACGTCAATGCCTAATAATGACATAATTAAAAATATCCCAAACTTTGACTCTCTGTCACCCACAATGATTGCAATCATTGCAGCTGCAATTATTGCAGCTCTGCTGTTACTTTGCTGTATCACACTATGTTTGATGAAACGCTGGAAGAAGAAATATTACAATTGTCTGCATAAAGATGACGGCATGTGTGACCCGAATTGTCCTGGAACCCGTAGACCTCTATTGAGACGAAATAAATCAGCAGATTCATTGAGTAGAACAAGTAACAGCAACAGTTCTTAGACTAAAGTACAACCAATAATTGTCATCTTATAAGCCATCACATATTAATCAGAAAAGTATCACATTTAAAAAAAAATGATAGCACCATTAGAATTTAAGTAGGCATAAGAATGCATCAAAACTATATGTGTTGATTAAATTTAATAAAACAACATTAAACAAATATACGATCTAACCTAAAACCATATTATTGAAAGTCACCTGGTTTTATTGGAGTTGCAGCAGCAGAAGTACCAGTGCCAAAAGAAAAGGCTGAACTTGCAGCTGGTGTAGACGAGCCAAATCCACCCCCGAAAGACATATTTACAAATAAATAATGCAAAAAAATAACAAAACAACTAACAATACACTACTTCTCCCGCCTCGGCCGTGTAGCGCACGGACACGATCCTCACGCGGGCTTACTAGTTACTTTAATATATATATATATATACGTCTGTGTCGGTACTCAGTAGTGTATATCTAATATTCTAGTAACCGAAAAATGGTCCTAGATTAATGTTTCCCCTATGTTCCGTGAGCTCAAAACTAGTAACTTTTAGTACTGCGGATTACACTGCGACCGTCGACTTAACTATGAATTCCCACTGTACCTACTGAGGTATACGAATATAGTATCTCTGTCTTTATTTAACACATTAACATATTCTCATATTTCAATTACCCACGTAGAATATGGAACAAGGACTAAGATTTTTGGTTCAAAATTTAAGATATTAATAAATAGATTGAAAATTTTTACCGAAAATATTTATCAACATTGTAAAATCTATAATCTTATTATTGTATTATAGTTTAGCGAAGACTTATCTGCAATGGACTTTTTAATATCTTTGGTTTGACTATTTACAAATAAACATTATAAATGCCGATAAGTTAAAATAATAAGTTTTTTTTCATATTCAGTCTAACATATCGTTTTGTAGACGATAAGTAAATGCAGAAACTTGATACTCCATCATTTTTAAATCAGTAACGTACATCATACATTTTATTACAATCAATTCTTAATTGTTAAATATTAAATATAGCAAAAATTTTGCATTTTTTTAATTTTTATCAAATAATTTTCTTTATATAAGGTGTGAAATTAATTAAAAAGTAGTCAATTATTTATTTTTTTTACAGTAACATCTAGAACGTCAGTTAAAATTTTACAGGTAGATATTACCTGTACAATAACAGACACTTTTGCGTGATATAACAGATATTTGTTTATGAATAATAAAAGATTAGTCTGACAAATAAATTGACCGATACTTAACTACTGTTTTAAGATGCAGAAAGAAATTATGAATTTACACTTACAAAATAACCATAATTATAAACATACTTGGCACCCCAACGTCTGACAGTTTATCGGTGGACTATTTACTTAGTTCAATCACTCTTTTTATTTGTCATATATTACTAACGGTGTACGCAAAGTATCTCACATTTTTATAGTACTAATGATTTAGTAAAATATGATGAAAATACTGTATACAATTTAGATTTCAAGACAAGCATAAATATTTTTTGAGAAGGGAAAGAGGTTTCAATATACACAAATGCAAATCTACATTTCTTCAGCCTATAACCGGTAATAGTCTAGTTCCATCTCCTCTTCTAGTTGAAGTCATTTCAATTAGAGAATCCGAAACGGTTTTAAGATTGTATATTAAGCCAGTTTTTTCGAACAATCTTAGTAGACTACCAGTCACGTCTGATTTCCAACCTCCAAATTCGGAGCTTCGGTAATCATCAGGAAACGCATGATGAAAGTTATGCCAGCCCTCTCCAAGTGTAAAAAAAGCATAAATTGCGTTATTAGTTGATCTTGATTCCCTGAAATTATAATCTTTGTATTAGAATCAAATCTATGATCTTTGGGGATGTGGAAAATGGATGAAAAGATTTTTACCATACCGATTTTGGCATTTAACGAAATATTTAAAAATATTTAAAAATTCCATCCAATAATTTCTGCGAATTCTGGATGGAATTTCATGAAACTGGAACTACGTAGTATTTACATCATTACCAAGTTGGCGGCAGAGAGTTTTTTCCAAAAATTATATTTTGTTAAATGCAAAAACTAGTAAGGAATCTTTCCGACTATAGCACATTCTCTTTAATCAATGATTCTATCGTTCGGGTAGGTATAGTTTAATAATTAAAAAAGTTACCGGTCGACGGACTACCAAACCAGACAGACTTTTAAGAGTGAATTATAGTTAATTATATTTACGAGTTTTAATTACATTATTATTATTAAATTTCAAGAAAAATAATCAAAACGAAAATATAATTTAACATACTTATCATAAGGCTTGGAACCGAACATATGAGCCAAACTGTTTACGGAAAGTGTCGAATGTAATGTCCAAAAGTATCGCGCAACCGTTGACAAGTAAGAGTAATACCAAGACTCGTTCCAAAAATATACAGGTACAGCCATTGGTATGACGAAGGCAATAAGTATTCTTAATAAAATAAAGTGTCTGTGAAAAAAGAGAAAATTCATACATTATTTTTCATGATAAGCGTTAAATATTATAGAGCTGTGAATTGTCTGGTAAAGGACTGACCTATCGGAAAATTGAACTACTGGATCAGCATCGACATCAGTCATATCAATTTTATTCGTTTCCTCGTGAACTTCTTTTGGTATTTCAACCAAAAGCCACCCCACATGAGAGTATAAGAAGCCTCTTTTGCTATTATGAGGATCTCCATCAGTGTCGGTAGCTTTATGATGCGTTCGGTGTATCAGCACGAATCTTCTTAATGATATCTAAAGTGTTAAACAACCTCATGAGAAACTCCATACCAAAAACTATGAATCAACATTTGTCTATAACAATCGCGCACGAATTACTTACTATACTTAGCTATTTGTAATTCATTTAAATAGATATTTCATAAAATAATGATATTATAGTATATGATTGTGGAATGTTGTTATACCTGTCCACTGAGAACATAAAATATTGAAAGAAAAATTCTAAAGGGTAATGTAGCTTCGAAACTTCTATGACTCCATAAACGATTTGCACCTGCTGCAACGGCGAATTGCGAACAACACGCTAAGGCCAATGCTAAACATTTTTTTAATCAAAATTAATAAAGATCTTAGGTATGTGCTTATATAGGAGTTGCGTCATGTAAAGAATAGTATACTTACACCAAAGAAAGGTTTTATAATGTGTAATATAAGGAAAGTTTAGAGTTCCATATATACCAAGCGCGTTTATTATAACTAAAGCTATAAAATTGAACAATTTCAAGTCATCTCGAATGAAAACCCATTTTATCTCCCTTTTACGGTTTTTGAAGTTTTCTTCATCGACGTCAACATATTCTATGATATCATTTGTAATTGGTGATCCATCGCATTGATTTCTCGATTTTTTAGAGACTAGTGGATCTGCTCCGTCAAGCATTTTCAAGAATTTATCTAAAATTACGCATATAAGAATACAATTGTCAAATAATGAAATAAAGAAATTATTCCCTCCACCGTCACTACAATTACATTTATGGATTCATATATATATAAATGTAGATCAGACTATAAGAGCACTCTATTCTATTATTCTTTTTATAAATTTTACAAAAAATATGAGTAAATTTAGTTTAGATTTTCTTCGTGCATCGAATATGTAAATATGACTAAGTTTGTAGTCAAGATTAACCGATTTTGAACCTCGAAAAGAACTGATTTTTTGAAAGAATACTCACAAAATAAATGTATTAATTCCGAAAAGATTATATTTTCAAACAATATGATTTCTAGAATTCACTGTAGTTTTCACTTTAGAGATATTTATCTACAATTATTTACAATGTGCACCACTCCTATAACACCAAATTAATAAAAGCATCTTTTTTAAATATAAAAAAATACACACACGATGGAATGGAACAAAAAGAAGAAATTCTAATTAATTAGAAATGGAGTATAACAGCCAAACTCAAATTAACGTGGACGTTTATGTTTCTTTCTGGATTCAACCAGTGGACTGAAACCGTATCGAAGCATTCACAGCCTTTTATATTTCTGACTAAGTTTCACTCGTATGACTGCGCGCATTAAAATTAGTGCAGCTAATGCCATCGTCTCTGCTGAAAATAGTCTATTCCGTTTCATTAAAAATCATTGGAATTTACTTGACTTTAATAAATTTTCATGAACACCTAGTGAATTTTAATGAAATTTAATGAAATCGAATGAACTATTTTCAATAAAGGTAGCATTTGAATTTCTGCGGGGCAATATTAGCTCGCAAAGATAATATGTAGGCATAGAAATATTCAAAAATACTTAATACTGCTATCAAATTTTCTTTTGTGATTAAATTCTTCATCTTTAATCAAAAATACCAAAATACCGTCACGGTATGGATCTTGAATAAATTTGTATTTACGCCAACGTCTCCCAACCAAGTATAACTAGGCCTCACGCCTTGCACAATGCTTGTGTATGCACAAACATGCCCATGAGGTAATTTTGGCTGAACCAATCTTCTTGTTACTTTTCATAGAATTTAGCAATGCGTTTTTTTTAATAACAAATTAATTGTTTAAAGAGCCGCAGATCTCTTAAATAAATAGAGACAGAGACCTAACAAATCCCATAATCTTTCTTTTTTAATTACGATGAATTAATTTAGCCACAATCGGCGCGCGTAGCATGAAAAATTCATTTCGTGAATAATGGTAACCCGTGCATAAATAAGCAACCGCGTAACATTCGCTTAAGCTCTGCTGCTTTTTTTATATAGACTCTTTTGCGAACACTCACTTCTCAGCGCTCGACTCCTCGGTTCCGGCAAGTAGCTAAGCAGTGGGAATCGCTCATTTTAATATATTTATTTTATTTAATTTAATTACATTAAACCGGCATAACCCTGTTTTTCAAGTTGTACACACTTAGCGCCCTGTTCAAAACACAATATAAAGGATTTTACCGCATGTTTAAAACTATATAAAGAGGTAATATTTGCTGCTCATAGTGGAAGAAGATACACCAAATAAACAGGCCGATATACTATAATTAACAACATTTATTGTATTTCTCAACATTCTGCGCATTAACAATAATAATGATCAATAATAATGTAGTAAATTTTCTACTGGGAATAAGCTGTTGAAAACAATAACTAGGATAGTTGATTCCTTCTACAATTGAAATAGTGCTGAAATTTGAAATTTTAGGTATTTCCAAGATGCATTTTTAAAAATTATTTCGAAAAAATCTGTCTATATTTTTATATTTTTTCTGGAAGTCTTATATAGTTCGCTTATGAACAACTCGAAGAGAGCGCGTGATGACACTGGAATCCTGTATGCATTTTTTTATACGATGTTTGGGATTTACTAATCATTAGTGAGTGAATCATATGCATTGACGCATTGTAGGTGTCGTATTAGACTAGTGAAATAACGTTTAGAAAATTGAAAATTTAGCAATTCTTTTATTAAAATAAATAATTGATAAGAATATTTTAAAAAAGCAGCTTTGACGTAAGCTCAGGGTGTAGCTAAATACGTCAAGGTGCGAGGAGAGTGTTTTAAATAAATTAAACTCTTTTTACGTTAATTTAAAAGTAATATCTCGCTAGAGCACATTTGTTAATTCGCGATTAAAGTACCCGTTTCACGTGTTACCGAAATAATAGAATAACATGTCTGCAAAGAACGTGAATAAAAATAAGGCAAGTTTATTGGTAAAACAAGACAAAACCAAATAAAGATATTATAGTCTATTTCAAATTGTATAACTGAGCGTATAGTCGCGCGCACAAAGTAGAAACTATGCATAGGAAGCCTCCACGCACTATTTGCCCGACGAGGGTCAAGGGCTGACCCGCGTCAAAAACGTACACTGAAACGGAAGTAAACTTTACGTTCAAATAAACCTTATTTGATGTTAATTTACCGTCTGAGAGATTAGACCAAAGAAATTATATATTAATATAGTTAATATACCATCTTTGCTTAGTACAGTCAAATACATTGCATTGACTGTATTATTTCGTTTTTATAATTTATTATAATTTTTACAATTTTTATATTTGTCTTTAAATCTATAAAATTATATTTATCTTTAAAAAATTTATTTTCTTTACAGGATTATAAATCGTTTATTCTTTCATATATTTTAAATATTTTTATCACGATAATTAAAAAAAAAATAAATATCACTTGACGGAACTTGAACTCAAATCGTTTACGTACGAGCGCTTTGTCTTAGTCCA